>VOQK01008832.1:8362-21347 GCA_015052645.1 Benitochromis conjunctus | reverse complement strand
TCTTCAAAAGACCCGACCCATGTAGACCGCGCAGGCCGGGTCCTCCGAAGGATGCGGCCTATGAATTGGGACATAGCTAATAGCCGTGTCTCAATATGCGTACTTGTGTTATCGAGCATGCATCGGTGGTGACTTGTGTGGACTTGGTGGAGCCAAATAACCCGTCATGCATTTCGCGAGACCGCCGTTTCTCAATTCCAAGTACGCGAGTCCGGACTCGCGTTCACGGCAAGTCCGATCTTGCCGAGAACGCGAGGGAGTACGGACTTGCCGAGAAGCGCGTACTTGGAAATGAGAAACAGCCAATGTGTCTGGTTTTGCTTCCCTTGTCTCATTAGGTCTGATTTGTCCCAGCTGTGTTTCCCTCCTGTCTCCCATTTCCTGATTGCTCCCTCTGTATTTAAGCCCTGTGTTTTCCTTGGTCTGTGTCATGATCTCCCTCATCCCTCGCTGTGTGTTTTCGCCTGCTTATTTATTTTTTTTAGTTCACCTTTGCCTCTGCGAGTCTGCATTTGGGGTCCTTTCTACAAGCCGCACACAGCAAATCTGACAGTCGTTTATATTTAGAGAACATTTAGAGGTTTTTAAATCCATTTCTCTGAAAGAGATTAGGGATTAGAGAAACAAAGGTTAGCTTGCACTAGGTAAAAGTAAAAATGTAACTCTGGTCTCCAACAAAGTCACAGAAGTGACATATTTTATGGTAATTTCTTTTCTCTTCTAATTTCCTCCTAATACCTTTTGGGTCCCTCGGGTTTTTGGGTCAACTAAATAAAAATTATCAGTTATATATAATTTATCTATAATTATGCTCCACAAAAAGCTCATAAGGGTATAATAGAAACACTACTAACACCCATTGATTATTTATCAAGTTACTTTCTAGTTACATCCCTACCATTTTAGTCTATACATATGCATATGGACTTGCACATGGGCATCTTTAACCCTATAATGCCCTTTGTATCATATTTGATACATGAGTTTCTGAGACCTCTATCTCATCAACATGATCAACACTTGCCATAATTTCAAATGTTATGGACAAAACTCTTTTTTTTAATCTAAAATTAACATTGTTGTTAACAAAAAGTTGCCAAAAATGCCCAATGTATCAAATGCGGTACAAAAAATATATAATAGATATATAATAAAAATATTTCATACGCAACATTACATAGCAAAAAGATTTTTGTGGATTTTGTTATAAGGGTTACTAAACATCTCAGTTCCAAAAACTCAGAATGTTCTGGCTATTTTTTGATGGGTTGGGTCTTACAGGGTTAAATCACAGTAACAAAGCAGGTCTAACATGGCTCCCCATATTGCTACGACAGTGTTGGAGACTTTGGTATTTGTATGAATAAATGTTTGTTTACAGTGAAATTCCTCTGCTGTCAAAGGCAGAAACAAATTCCCATGTAGGAGTGTTAGGCGTGAGGTCCGTGCCTTACATGTGGTTTGGGTTACTGTTATTGTTATGTTTTTTCCAAATACAGAGTCTTGCATATGGAGATAAAAGCATAACTGGTCCCAAGCTGTAAATCTTGTGCACGTACACAACGGCCCATTCTAAGATTACACGAATAACCATAAAATGTTTCCCAGGTTCTCTTTTTATTCTCTGCTCTTCAGCCAATCTCAAACAGCCGCTGTCTACAGTGATGACAATCACGGTGCATATATATCCCAAATCAATCCAGGCAGTTTCATCTCATCCCATTTTCCCTGTATTGTTGTGAAGCTGTTGGAAGCTATTCGACAAACTTCAGGTTCACAGTGGAGATTTTTGTTTGTTTGATTGTTTTTGTTTTCCTGCCACAGACACTATGCACTGTGCAGTGACACTAAATGAACTGGATTGCTCAAATCCATGAACAGAAATGTTAAACAGCTACAGTTACTCTTGAAAGGCTTTACGGGTGATTCTGAGGCGTTGTGTCTTACATATACACCCACTTTTACGGAGAAACGCCACATTCGTTAAGATATCTTCTGGGATTTCTTTTCTTTGGGGGGAGTCATGGTTCACACCAAAGACATGTGATTATAATGAAGTTATATTCAGTTTGTTAATTGTTGAAGTAGTGTAACATTGCACAGTGAATGACTAGTAGAGGCCATTCAGGCAACATCTTACATCTGTCATAGTTGGTATAGCCAAGTGTTAAAGCTTTAAAGTAGGTTTAGGATTGGTGATAGTGAGAAGTAAGGGTTGGCATTGCATGGTCAAAGGATAATTGAAAAATTGGTCTTGTGCGGTCCCAGTGAGTTAGCACTGAGTTAAACGCAGGTTTATGAATGGAAGTGCAAGAGACATCTTTATGGCTGTGAGGCCCTCCTTCACTGTTAGACAACACTAAACACAAGGACATCTAGGTTCAGCAGACCGCTGGGAGCCAAGAACATGACGTGTATGAATTTAAATGTGTGTGTATGTGTGCACCCATGCTGTCTCTTCCCTAGTTTCCAAATGCAGCTCCTCATAATTTGACAAGAATACTTTTTGAAAAGGAAGCCAGTGCTGGGGAAAAAAAAAAAAAAGCTAAGCTCTCCATCCTGTTCTATGAACTCTGTGGGATAAAGTGAGAGTGCGTCGATAAAACCTTATATCACAGAGTCAAGCATGCTTTCTATGGGACAAACGAATGGAAAAACACAGCACCAATTACAGTGAAAGTTAAACTTGGCCATAAACACAGGCTGGAAATGCTTACTGAAACATTTTGTGTAACACGGTAAGCAGCTCCACCTTCATCGCATCGACACAGGATATTGAAATCTCTTTGGGGTCCATAATGAAATGATTATGAAACAGTCCCCCATCTTTGAGTGAAATGTTGGAACCCTGTGCTGAATCGAGGGTGAAGCCACCACATCTTTTACCAGTTAAGGAGGCTTAGAGAACAGCCATCTAGCTCCAGTGACCTGCGTTGATTAGAGAAGTGTCTGGCACAGAGGCAGGGTGTGTTTGCCAAGCTCTAACCACCCAAGAACAGCATTGCATTGCACACACACATGCTCTCGCTCATATCCACACTTTCCCATAATCACACATACGTAGACACAATGAAATGAGAATTAATTTCATTATTCATTTTTTTTAATATATACAAGTTGTGTAGCTGGCTTCTGAAAAATATAACTACTCAATTTTGGGAATTCATACACAAAATGGCAGCTGCAAGTGAGTTTCATTCTTCATCATTTCCAGTCATTTAGGATCAATTAGTTGCTTCATTCCATTCCGCTGATGCTTCCTTTGCTCTACATGGGATTCAATGGGGTGAGGACTGTCTTGTGGAATACTGTAATGGGAACGACTTGGGAGTTAATCAGTATTGTCTGCAGAATTACACAGGCTATGTGAAATATTCCACCAGTCAATCCAACTGAGCTTCTGCTTGGATGATAGTTATATCTAAAATATATTCAAATCAGACGTGATCCCAAACCACAAAGCTGGGATAATTGCAGAGGGACATCTCACTCATAATCCTTCATCTTTTCCATTTCTTGTTTCACTCGTTGTTTCACCGTGGTTTTCTCTGCCACCCCGCCCTCAATAGTATTTAGTGCACAGAAACATTGCGAGTGTTTGACCGTGCCTTTTGCACCCAAGAGAGGCACATTAAACAGCTCAAATGAAAACCAGACAGATGTGTGCTTAAAGGGAACATCTGTCCAGACCTATCCTCATGTCAAATGAGGTATCAAGAACTATGAAACTCAAAACAGGTTTTTCATAAAGAACTGGAAAGAAAGGAACAGGAAAAAAAAAAACGTTTCATTATCATTTGGCTTTGTTTACATGAGGAGGTGTCTCACTAGACAATTAGAACTCCATTTCCACTTGAAAGACTCAGTTTCTTGCTTTTTGGCGCAATCTAACAAAAGAAAAAAAAAACACCTTTGGATGCTGTTTAACTTTTGGCTGGAGGTGCAAACATGATCCCAACGCCATAATTTTAGAGATTTGAGCAGCAGTTTGGATTGTGAGAGGAGTGATGGCCCAGGGGATAATGTTTCAACATTTTCTTCAAAGATTAGTATTTAGAAATTGCTATGTCCTGAAAACATCACACTTGAGCACAGCTGGTGTTTAAAGGCCGATTTCCAATTATTACTTCTTAGCTCTTATTTAATTCTTTTCTAACTCACTGTGGTAACTGATGAAATCTGGGAACATGTTCAGATGTTGCAACAGTGAAGTCCGGCAGGCCAAAAAAAGGCAAGTGGCCAGATGATCAGAGATTTTGTAAACAAGCCAAACAGAGAGATTGCAGACAATATGGCGGGATTTGTGGATCATTACACAGAGAAATTGTCAAATATGTCAGAGTTAAACTAAGTAGGCAGTCTTTCGACAATATTTTGCTAAACCTTTTTTGATGTAGTCTAAATTTTTACAGCAACATAGCTTCTAACAGGAGGATGAGAACGTTTTTGACTTGCTTGACTGTCACAATGGCTGAAATAATATTCTTTGAAAATATTCTAGAGTGTTTTTGGCTTTAAGGCCATACACTCTGTGTGATTTATTAATTCAGTTAATTAATTTACCAGCAATAGTTTAGGCTTTATGCTTCACAATTTGTGTTCAAGCCTGTATGATCCAAGATTCTCTCAAGGCTTTAACTTCTGTCAAAGACAGCTGTGGAGTTGTGAAGGAAAAGACGCTGAAATCTACAAAACATTTGTCATGATGCTCCACAGTCCCAGACAAATTACATCTGCCTTCAGTCTGTTCCAATACATGCTACATTTTCAGCAGTTGATGTTTTATGGTTTGGAGACGTCCCTTTGTGAAAAGCCTTCCCCATCCCTCTCTTACTTACTCCTTGCTATTTCTTTTCCTGCTCCACTTCTACTCATTCTGCACACCGTAATTGCTTTAGCAGATGCTAGCTTAAAATTGCAGATAGCGGCTACTGTGTGGCAGCAGATGTGTCCTGTGTTCTGGGATGTTTATAACTATAACTAAGCTCTGCAAGCCAGTACCAGCCCTGCTGTCTGTCAGACAGCAACAGCAAGCCACCACACACAGAGGAGGTGGCAGGTTTAAAGGACAACAGGAGTATTTGTTCACCATCAGCCAAGATGATCCTGGGTGCCTGTTATGGATTAGTGACATTGCAATTGCAATGTGCATGCAAGTGCCCATATGAAATCCAAATGCATTTTCTCACCTTCCCATTCATTTAGTTTCCTTTTAAATAGCCTTGCGGATACCCAGTATTAGGATATAAACCTGAGGCTTGAAAGTAACCGAATATCTGTATGACTTTCAGTAAGACCTGGCACCCACTTCAATGCGAAGCTCCACAAAATAGGCAAAAATTACATTGTTTATTATTTAGGGTCAGTGTGTCACATTACAGTATTTGCTGACGTCACAACAAC
The DNA here is from genome assembly GCA_015052645.1 of Benitochromis conjunctus. Classification (NCBI taxonomy): domain Eukaryota; kingdom Metazoa; phylum Chordata; class Actinopteri; order Cichliformes; family Cichlidae; genus Benitochromis; species Benitochromis conjunctus. Next base: position 15,944 of record VOQK01008832.1, on the reverse strand, counting down.
CTGAATTCTTTCTGCCAGAGATTAGGCAAAGTACTGGAAACATTCCTCAAGATCCATATTGACAGCATAGCATCACACAGTTGGTGCAGATATGTCAGCTGCATGGCATGGACCGGAATATCTTGGTCCATCCCATTCCAAAGGTCCTCTGGATTGAGATCTGGTGACTGTGGAGAACATTAGAGTACAGTGAACATACTGTCATATTCAAGAAACTAGTTTGAGATGATTTGAGCTTTATGGCATGGCCCATTATCCTGCTGGAAGCAGTCGTCAGAAGGTAGGTACACTGTGGTCATAAAGGGATGGATATGGTCAACAACAATATTCTGGTAGACTGTGGAGTTTAAGTGATGCTCAGTTGGCACTAAGGGGCCCAAAGTGTGCCAAGAACATATCACACATCATTACAACAGAAGCATCCTAAACTGTTAATAAAAAGTATGATGGAGCCATGCTTTCATGCTCTTTACAACAAATTGATACCATCCGAATATTGCAGCAGAAATTAAGACTCATCAGACAAGGCCATGTTATTCAGATCTACTATTGTCAAATTGTGGGAAACCATTCCTAATTGTAGCTGACAGGAGTGGCACCTGGTGTGCTCTTCGGCCGCTGTGGCACATCTGCTTTAAGCCTTGACATAATGTGCATTTATAGATGTTCTTTTACATATCTCAGTTGTAATGAGTCATTATTTGAGTTACTGTTGCCTTCATTTCAGCTAAAAGCAGTCTGCCAATTCTTCTCTGACTTCTTGCATCAACAAAGCATTTTTTGTTGTAATAAGTACCTAATGAAGTGCATTCATATTGCGATGAATACTATAAACTGGGTGATATGTCAAGCCTTTCTATCAGTGTGTTACCACAAGGAAAGTAAGGAAAGTAACTAAAAAGATATAGGTTATCAAGAAAATGCTTTTCATTTATTGATTGATTGATATGAGTAGGAGGAGTCATGAGCTTTGGTGGATGTGCTATAGCTTTTGTTTAAACTAAACAGCTGATTCTGAAGTGTTTTTACACTGATTTCCCAGGTAATGACCCTTTGGCAAACTTTATTCTGTTTAATACTCTGAAACATTTAAGACATATTTAAAGTACAGGTTTCTAAAGAAGCAGGGGAAGTAAATTCTCAGTAATACTGATGCTGTTGTTTATGTCAGTAATTCACTACATCCGGGGCTTTTCAAGTAAACTCTTTGCTTCAGTCAGATCTAAACAAATGACAAAATGGTCTCGAAGACTCACACAAACGTGAGTACATTCAGTCTGGTGTTGCCCTCTAAGTGCTATATATCGGTGTTTGTTGCCTATGTGCCACAGTTCATCTTTGACCCTTGGTGGCTGCAGAAAATCTTGTAAATTCCTTTCTGTTACATGTTGTGGGATATGCTGGTATTTAGCTTTCTGTTCCCTGTGCCGACTCATTTTGACATGATCTTTTTTTTGCCTAAGTACATGAAGAGCAGGTCAGGACAAAGGAATGACCCTAAAAGCTCATAAACCTTTAGAATGAACAAACATTTTTTCTTTTTTTGTGCGAGTGCAGAAAGCCTTTCTTGGTCTTCATATCAAACGCTTGTGGAATATTCAAAGACTTCAAAGTCTCATCATTTAATGCAACAAACCACTGCTCACCTTTACATGTATATGTCATTGTCCTAGATGTATGTTAAACCTGTACTGCTTTTATTGACCAGCAGAGGCTAACTTTATCAGTTGTTTCTAATGGGACGTCACATGACATCTTACTGCTTGAGTTTTGTCTGCCATATTGGACGTGATACAACATGTTGCTGTTGGAAAACTGTGACAAAGTATACGTCCCTCGACTTTGCTCGCAATGTTAGGTGAAATCAGTTTCGAAGAAGGTGCTGCAACAATAACTACTTGGTGATTGCTTTGGTTGTTAGCAGATTCCCACAGTGGCCTGTAGTTTATCATGTTTGTCTGCAAACACTTGTTAATTACTCGCCAAATGGAAGTATAAGTTGAGAAAGTGCAAAGCAAACTGGAAATGGAGAACGTTCGCCATTACTTGTATCTGAGAGCTGCAGCCAACATGTTTCAAAAGGCACAATTTTTAGTCTGAAGCCATGCTTTTCAGCTCAGAGTTTCTTAGATAAGTCGTATTTGTAGTTAAGTCCATTATTTTCATGCAAACTGTGGGTGACTATAGCAATAACAAAGAGGCTTTTGCCAAATAGTTGAAGAAGATACATTTTTCTCTAGAAGAAAATGGGGGTCAATGACCGGTCTCTAGGCCTGTGTGACTGGGGCTTTAGTAATTATTTTCCCAGGGACTGCAATCAACCTCCAACAACCACTCACAACCAGTGGGGGAATACTAATTTTCCCTCACGATGGGTGGTTGCCAGATGGCCACTGACCAGTATCTAGACCTATGTGACTGAGGGCTTATTCACTTGATCCTACACTGTCACAAGTCCAAAATGTCCAATAAGTTAATGTCACGTGGTTAGCACGTGTTCAAATGTTTGCAAAACCTCAACAGATGTCAGATTGACTACAAGTCTATGGGAAAACAACCCGTCTACATCTTTGATCTATGAACTCAATAATACTTTCTTGATGAGTTCAGCTGTCATTGGAAGTGAGTTTATGGTCAGTGGGTTTCATGATTTTATAAAGTGGGGTATTGTTTAGAGCAGCCCTTGTGATTGACAAATCACTGCTGTTTTTATGGAAATTCTCACATCATAAAAGATTTTCTCAGCTAATACCTTTGTGATTACCAAAAGCCCTTACTGCTGCATGTCATGTTGAATGCTTTGGCCTAAAAAGATGTCTTGACACATATGATGAAGCTTTTCCAGTACTGGCAATACTGCTGTCTTTACACATGGGAAAACAGCACCTTTACAGTTAGCAAGCCTCAGATGCGAGCCCACTGAGTTTATAGAGGGTGTGTCACTCCCACAGACTGGGAGTGTATTGAATGTTAGAGGTATGGGGGTTGTGTCTGAATTTTTGTGGGGGTAGTTAATCAAGCTTTTCCTGAAAAGTATAATCTAGGTATACCGCTGTTGTTTCACTCTCTCTCCTGTGCATTCCAGCTATGTATAGTAATCCCACTCAGGTTCTTACATGGATTTCATCCTTTACCTGCTTTTGTAAAGGACATATAAAAAAACACTGTAAAAACATTGCATCTGTAAATACATTTTACATAGTTGAACTATATAGTTTAGTTAATGTTAGATTTCTTAATCTGTTTTCCTTCCTTGCAACAGATGACCCTTCTTTATGTAACGTGTTATCACTGTAGAGTTAAATATTGGGATGCAATCTCATCATGAAGCCCACATCATACAATGGACCCCTATCAATACGAAAGACAAGTTTGGTACTGTTTCTCAGAAAAATCTAGAAAAAACTGAAGTCTCTCGGTGTACACGGGACAGGAGACTGAAACTATTTTTAATTTTGACAAGAGGAAATGCATCTTCTCACTAGAGGGGTTTTGTGATTTGTGCATCTATGAATGAATCCCTGTATATTCTGCGTTTTTGAAGGTGTGCAGTGATGTACATGTAAACAAAGGTTAACCTTTTAAAAGCTTCCTGTGTGAGAGTTTTCAAAGATGAGCTGTATTCTTTGTCTCTCAGTTCTGTCGTCCACTCTGCCTCCCCACACTATTCCTCTCGTCCTTTAGTTTTCACCCAACCCCCTTACTCTTTTTATCTGAACTCTTTTATTCATTTTGACACCTCAGTGTTTCAGCAATAATTCCCAAACCATGATCTAGCCGTTTCCATATACAAACGTTGGATTTACATTTGTGATTGGGGACAGGAAGACCATAACCACGTGCTTCCATAACAAGATCTTTCCAAGACAGCTTACCTCAGCCAAGGCTGAAATTCCTTCCACACTATGCACACATTGTCCCTGAATCTAGGATATCTGGATCCAGATTAGTTTCTTGAAAACATCAAGCACATGTCTCACATTTTTTCGTATTTCAGGTTTATATGTATTTTTATTTGATAAGACACAAAATGTTCAATGGGGGGAAAAAAAATCCTACATCCAAACCCTAAAATCAATTCTAATATGGGTGAAACCGGATAGCTGGTAAATATTTAAATATTAAAAATTTTAATCCACATTAAACTTACTAACGTAATCCTGCTAACATACACAGGAAAGCAAACAAACAGACTTTGTGATTAAAATCAAATGCTTTGTGACCCATGCAGGGAAGACCTATGCAGACATGTAAGTCTGACTTATTTGACTTACTTCATCACACATTCGATTTAGCAAGCTACAGGACTGCTGGAAAAGAGGGGTTAAGTGAAATTAAGGATTTTTTTTGGTTGCTTGTTTATTTTTTTCTTGTTTCCTTATCCCGTGGGTTGAACACATGCTGGAAAGTGAAGTAGTGCAAACTACTCACCAAGCATTAGTAACACAGTGAAGAGTGTGACGCAAAGCAGAAACAGAGAACATTCGCCTTCAAAGTAAAAGTGGAAAAGGCAAAACTTTGAAGGTGAACAGTCTCCATTTCCAGTTTCCACTTTCTCAAGTTTCACTACTGCTCAGTGGTTAGTTAGACCGATCTGTGTCATCCATACAAATAACATGCAACAACAGCAATCTGCTAGTGAGCAAAACAGTCACGTGGTGGTTTTTGGTGCGACTGGTTTCACCCAGCAACAGACAGCCAACTAATTGAGGAGTCAATGTTTTTTCCATAGGGAATAGTTGTTCCTGCATTATGCCAACTAACCTTTAGCTATTGAAACTTATCTCAAGCAGGTCTTTGTCTTATACAACAGCATTTTAAACAATTTGTCTGTCTATGTTTTGTTATGTTTTCGGCCTCATTTCTCTCCATACTTCATCATTTGTCTGTCCGTTACTTTATAGTAAAAGTTTCACGTTTGTGGATTGAATTATTTAATGAATCAATTATGAATTATTTTTAAAAAGGAATGTAAAAATCCACATATTCTTGATGACGGATTAAGTAAGGCCGAGCATTCATTTATGACACTGAATAGAAAATGGGATGGGACGATGATGTCACGTGCCATTTGTATTCTAAATACCTGCTCGAGCTTGCTCATCCCTAGGTTTCATGGTGTTGATGACAACAGTTATGGAGTGAAAGTGAATGACTAAAGTTCTTTGAGTAATTCTGAGAAAAAAGAAGAGTGACGTGTAGAAATCAGAGAATGCCTTCTGATGTGCCCCGCAATAGGATGTGAGTCACGCCTGGTTTTACTCCCGGTGGATGTCGGGAGGATTTTTTTTTTTTTAAGTGTTGTGTGTCATATCTATGGAATTCATTTGAAAGGGCACCAAAGTGGTTCAGTGGTTGCAACCGTTGCATCATGGCAAAGGACTCCTGGGTTCAAACCCCGACGTCAATGAGGAGTTTGCACGTTAACCCTGCACTTGTGGACCTCTGGAATTTCCAGTCATTTAAAAAAAAAAAAAAACAACATGCTACGTCAATCCTGCGTATCCAGGTCCAGGACACTTTCCCAAAAGATATTCCAGACTTCTTTTCCCGGTAATGTTTTTATAAAAAAGAAAGGATTGTGGGGAACAGTCTTCCTATAAAAGCAGAAATGGGTGAAAACTGGATTTTGTCAAAGAGAGCATTTAAGTGTCTTTGTGCTATCTTGGGTATTACAGCGGAAAAATTGGTGGAAAGTTACCACAAAATAGACTTTGATATGTGGGTGGACAGGAGCCAAGTGATTTCCTGTTCATAGCTGCTTCTTTTTTTTCTTTTTCTGCATTTTTCCACATGAGTGATAACATCTCCTGTGTCAGACATACTGCACGCTGTTCCATGCACCTTAAGTCTGCTCTGCCATTTCTATTGCCAGCTCAAGTGTGTGATACACATGGATACCGAAAGGATATAGAACCACAATGTGTTGTGAGGCAGAGAGATAAACATATCAATGCGTTGTGAGCTGTGAAGCAAGAGACCTAGATATAGCAGCTCATTTATAGGACACGATGGCCTCTGTGTTTGTGGGACATGTAGTCAATATAGAAGTTTATGGAGACTGTGAATACATAGTCACAGAAATATGTTTAATTTTCTAATACGGACAATACAGTCGTATCTGAAATTAGTTGGAATGTTTGTGTTTGATTTACACTATATTTACAAATTTAAAAAATTAATCTGGGACATTAATTTATATATATATTTGTATATAGTTGACTGGTAAATCCATTAAATCAATTCTGAGAAATGAATACTAACAGCATAAAAAGGTGCAAGAGTCCTCTGACAAGAGGTCAACAGTGGTGTCCATCTCTACAGTGGGATGATGGCTCCCATCCTTTGAGTTTGGCAAAGACCCAGAAGTGAAATTAACACAAGATGTTGGTAACATAATTTTGCCAAAATCTCTGGGAATGGGTTTCAGTAGCAGTGGGCCATGTTGCAAAAACAATGGTGAGAGAGGCTAAAGGTTAATACACTTACTTACCCAGTATCCAGAACCACAGTAACAGACACAGGCACACATAAACACACACGGGGACTTGGAGTTTAATGAAGTGCTCGGTTTCCATTGAGAGCAGATTAGGGTTGGGAGGGCAAACTGTGGGAAAAACTGGAAAACTATTCAGTTCGGGGAAAACGTCATAATATTTTGCAGTAAAAGGATGCACATTTTGTTATTTTGTTGGGGGGTTTTTTGTATGTTCAGGTATGCTTTGCTGTCACTCTGCATCCATCTGTACATTGTGTGTATGGTGCATAGTATGCATTAGTTTGAGCCTGGCTGTTTGCGGGCTTGTGTTCTGTGTGGACTGTCCTTGGGGGGACAAAGGCAGGATTCTGCCTAGCAGAGCCGTGGGAGGAAGGGGACAGAAGAGTCAATGAGTGAAGAGGCTTCTGGATGCGTCAGCACAAGGCCATGATGAGGGTGTAGGAGGACGGGTCCTCTAAAGCAACAATGCATTGAGGAACATCCATTCAGTTGCCTCACAGGACAACACGCAGGCATATAACATTGTGTACACATTGCTAACAAAGGTGCAGGTGAAATTTAGCCATCCATCTCTTTGACATATGGATCATTGGGACAGAAAATGTCAGTGGCTGATTATTTTGTGTAGATTTCCACTAGTCATCAAGAAATAGAACAAAATGATGCTGGAAATGTCCTCATTGCTCAGTCTGTTTAAATATGTTTGATGTGTAGCTCATCATTGTTTGCAATAGGGCAAAAATTAAAACATAAATTATGTGATCAGAATAAAATTTATATCTCTTCTTTTGAAAGGCAAATTAAACAAAACTTTCATTAGTCATCAAAAACATTTTAGGGTGAGCCATAAATCACAACAACACAAAACTAAGCATTCTATTTTTTCCACTAGAACACATTGTTATGCTTAATTGAGAAGTGCTGATTTATTCGTAAACAAAATACAGCACTGTAATGCAGGTAAATACTTTAAATGTTGACGTCTTTTTAAAGAGTGATCAGACAATTCTAATGTCTATTATTACCTTTTTATTACCTTTATTATTAAGTTTGACACAGTTACGTCCACCAACAGTTTATGTG
>VOQK01008825.1:6149-21862 GCA_015052645.1 Benitochromis conjunctus | reverse complement strand
TTTACTAAAAGATTACTAATGTATGCTCAAACACAACAGGGGCATTAGGTAATGTTTTTGTAGGGTACTTAGCTTACTATATCTTTCTACATCTAGATATACAAACCTGCTTTCCTCTTAATTTTCTTTTTTTACTATAATATAAGAAAAAGAAACATATAGCCATCTATAGCCCATCTATGGTCACCAGTTCTGTCTGAATAAAGTATGGCACCAAACTCAAGAAGCCCTTTACAGAGAGCCTACACATATTTATACCAATATTTGTGAAGAGAAGAAAGCCTCAGTGTAAGGGTACGTGTTTGCAGTCCGCACATCCTGTTTATGCAAGGTGCCTTTTGAGCTGCTACATCTGGCAGCTCAGAAGGCACCTTTTTCCCATAAATCCCGGATGTTCAAATCTGCAATCTCTCTCACACACACATATATATAGGAACATAAATGTCCCCACATTCAGCTTCATTCCCATATTTATGCAGACCTCCACATATGGTTCCACTTATAGCACAGTCAGAGGAAAGTCTTTCTGCATGCACTGGAAGAATGGTTGGAGGAAGGAACAAAGATGTGCAGTATTATCTTGGATAATGATGTAATTTGACACAAATCCTGGAGCTCATTAATTTTTCAGTGAGTGTCCCCCAATGTGCAAAAAACAATTCCAAGAGACAATAGTGAAATAAATACAATCATTTGGAAATTAAAGTTAGTAGCTGAAGACATTTTTAGCCAAAGGTTAGGGGTTTCTGCATCATATTTAGCAAAATGTGCAGAATGCTTATCAGACATGCCATGTGAGACAGAAATGAGATATGACTTTCTGAATGAGTGACTACCTGGCTGCTGATAGATGAGTCGGACAGATGGAGCAAATGAGTCATTCATGTAAAGAAAAAAGAAAACTGGAAGGGGGGTTACCAACCAGTCCGAAAACGCTGGATGACACGATTCAATGAAACGAGCATGAGGAACAGGCCCACAGAAATAGAAAACCCCAGCTTCCCCCACAAGATGAAAAAGCAGGGCCACACCTGCTTTCAATTTCAACCAAATTGAAATTCGGTCAGGAACAATGGGCGCCTTTGTGAGGCATAGAGCGGGCGCAAACAAGAGGGAGAAACATAAAAAGAAACTACAGAACCAGGAGGACATTTGTAATGTTTGTATATAAGAGTCTGTGACAGCATTTACATGCTTTGGGCAATTACTTATTGTAGAAAAAAAGTTTTCCTAAACACATGAAAGCTATGGCGGTGTAATGGATTGTTCAATAACTCTTAACTGAAGCTGATGTCTTTACCATGTGAAGAGCACGAAACACTATTTGTGCTATTTGTGTTCATTTTCATAGAATTCACAGTCTCATGTTTGTTTATCTGATGCTGTGATACTTTACATATACTTCCCCTTGTGTATATTTGAAAAAGAAAAAAAACGGTTCATGTAATCTGCTGCATGTAACATGCGACTTAAGTACAATACTCAAGTCAAATATCACAGTATGACTTGAGTTTTCGCATGTAAAAACAGTCGGGTGTTGTCATGTGTAGAACGGGTGGTACTAACATAAAATTGTGTATTTTAACCCAACCTGAGATCTTTATGTAATGTTAACTAATCAGTTTTTCCCAATCACACAGATGCAAACCACTTGCTCTTTTGCACCTTGATTCCTCAAATGTTTCTACATTGCTGTTTTTTATGACAAAAAGCCGACTCTACATTTTAGCTCATAAATCCCGTTTAAAGAGATAAATCCCGTTTGTTTAAAGAGCCCTGCAGCAATTTATCATGGCAGTTTCATAAAAGTGACACTCTCCTAAGAGGCAGAAGAAACAGTTGTCAACATCATGAGAGTACCAGCTGCAATATTGTGAGTTTTAGGCCATAGTATGAGTCAAACTCCTATTTCCTAAGACTCAGCTAAACAGCACTTTTTGTGTCATTGTTAGAGTAATTCTTCATAGCTTAGATTTGACGAGGCGATGGAAACACTCCTCAGAGATTTTGGTCCATATTGACATGACAGCATCATACAGTTGCTGTAGGTTTCTCGGTTGTACATCCACGATGTGAATCTCCTGTTCCTCCACGTCCCAAAGGTGCTCTGTTGGACTGAGATCTGGTGATTGTGGAGGGCATTTGAGTACAGTGAACACATCTTCAAGTTCAAGTAACCCGTTTGAGATGACTTGAGCTTTGAGACATGGTTTGTTATTCTGCTGGAAGCAGCCATCAGAAGATGGTACACTGTGGTCATAAAGGGATGGACACAGTCAGCAACAACACTCAGGTAGGCTCTGGTGTTTAAACAATGCTCAGTTGGTACTAAGGGGCCCACACCACCAGGCTGAGCCGCTGATACAAGCCAGGATGGACCCATGGTTTCATGTTGTTTATTCCAAATTCAGACCCTACTATCTGATTGTCAATCGGAAAATTGAACCTCCTCAAACCAGGCGAGATTTTTCCAATTTCCTATTGTCCAACTTTGGCGAGCCATGAATCTGTCCTTTTGAATATTTCTGTCAGCATCAGACTTTGTTCACATTTAAACTCTGCATCACCTCACTGTAAACTCTGCTCCCGCTGCCAGCCTCCACTCTCAAACTCTCTCTGAAACCGCGATCTCAGACACACAGATGGCATATCAAACAGCTGAAATTAGCACTTTGGCTATCATCAGTCCTCAAGAAGCTTTGCTCTGCTTCTTTCACCAGCTTTAGGCAGCACAAAACCATGGTTTCCCAAAATTATCCTTGTCAGTTTGATGCGATGTTATGCCGTGCCGCAGCATTTATGAACATTTCCTTTTACAGTAAATAACAGAAGGGAGCGTGAAACGTCGTATCAGGATAGTCATTATTCTGGTTATAACCCCCAAGGGGCCTTCTTCACTGTGATTATGGCTACATTACTGATTGCCAGGACAGAAGTGCCCATAATCAGAGACTGTTTCAATCTACAGACGTGGTTTACCCAAACAACACTTTAGGAACAAAACCAGACCAAATATATCCTTTCCTGTGTACCTCTATACACTGTGGGCATATGAATCAATGTAAAAGAACACACATAAGACAGGAGTTCAAGATATTTTATTTATGCTGCTGAAGCCGACAACCCCAGTAGACTGACTGACACTGTGGGCCAGTTGCCAGATTGTAGTAGATCCTGCCATCAAGCATCAGCAAGTTGAGAAACACTTGTGTGTGTGTGTGTGGGTGTGTGTCTCCGTCTGTGCATGAACGCGTGGGCGCATACTGTTTCCATGAGCTCGCGATACAATCAATACAAGGTGCAGACAGAGAGACACAAAGATCATTGGGCTGTGATCATGAAGTCTCAGCTGCTTATAACCATTAGTCAGCTGCTAATGAACTTAGAATCCGTGTTTGCTAATGAGCTCTCCTCTCTTTGAGTCCATCTCCGGGGATTAAAAAACAAACAAACACGTAATCACAGCGAGTACAGGACAAGAACACAACAAGGATGCAGCTTTGAAATGTAAATGTGGAAATGCACATCACAACTTTGTGCATGTTGTTGAAGATGCTCTCTTTCATATACCGTCAATTTGCAGCTTTCTGCTACTTCTAGTACTTCTAGTTTTATAGATGTCTGGTTAATTAGTCGACTAGAGCAGTAGCTTTAGTAGTTGAAGCTATTGATTGTTTCGGTTATATCAAAAAAATAAGTAGATTATTTTCATCTCAGCAAATGTGAGTGTTTGCTGACTTTATTTGTTGTATATACCCACCAGCAACTTCGTCAGGTATACTTGTTCGACTGCCCGTAAACGCCGATGTCTATGGTAGCAACTCAAAAAAAGAGAGAATGCAGACTGCTTTGAGCTGATAGGAAGGTAACGGTTATCCAAACAACTACTCATATAGGTATGCAGAAGAGCACCTCACAATAGTCCTTGAAGCAGTAAGGCTGCAGAAGATCACACTGGGTGCCACTGTGTCAGCTAAGAAAGCTAAGAACAGGAATCTGAGTCATTGGCTCACCAAAGTTGGATAACAGAACACTGAGAAATCATTGCCTGGTCTAATTAGTCTCAATTATTTCTGCAACCATCAGCTGGTAGTGTCAGAATTTGGTGTTAGCAGCATGGAAGCATGGATAAATCCTGCCTTGGACCAGCAGTTCAGAGCGTTGGTGGTGGTGTAATGGTGTTGGGGATATTACTTGGTACACTTTGAGAATGTTGGAATGTGGGGTGATGGGGAATTTGCATCTTCATTATTACTTTTTATTGATTTATTTTTAACAGAATCGATATATGTTAATCAAATATTGCTTTTCGATGTTGAATATTAGCAAATGAAACAGCGTTTAACCATGCGGATATGGTAGCTGTGTTACATCAGGAATAATGACTAAATGTTCGAAGATGACCAGCTAAGTGGGTCACTTATTTTTTAGATTAGATTTAGATTAAAGATTTCTTTGTTTCCCTCACAAAGGAAGAACGTTTTAGTATAGTTTTGTAGGAAAACACTGGTACCCATCCAGATGTTCACAATCAGTGCAGCAATGATTAGCTAACGTTATACAGACAACTTTAACCATTTATTTAAAAAAAATAATTAGCAGACTATTTTTGAGAATTGTGAAATATTAAATTCTTTGGATTTGCTGGTTTTCACTACAGACTCATCATGAAAATGCTGAGACACGCTTAATTTGCTGTGTTTTGTTGTCATAGAGTATTCTTATTAATTCATCTACTTCTATTTCCAAATGGCCACCTATAACCTTAAACATTTTGATGTTTGAATGATCCACATACTGATCTGCAACATCCCAGCCAGAATCCATTAAACTTTACAGGCAGACATTCAGACTGGGGGATGAGAAGCGGGGGCAGAGTAGTGCACAGTACCCAGGGGAAGTGTGCTGAAGCTGGGTCAAGGGCTAGCTGGTGATAGCCCAAGGGCCTGGAGGAAGGCAACTAGTCACATTGGATATAAATCACTTGGTCACAGATACACAGAGAATTGTTTAGTCAGAGTGACAGCTACACTCTCTGAGGACAGTCTGAGTCTTGAAGATACAGTATCGCACGCCTCGATGCACATATACATACACAGACACACACAAGCACAAATGCACTGGTTAGAAAACGAGAGCATGGAGAAAGCTCCGATGAGAGTCGGTTGGAGGGATTTCTGGCTGAGGACAGTCAGTCCGTGTGGCAGCTGAACAGGACATGAGGTCCCTTTGGAGGCTGTTAACCAAAACTAGGTCTGAGTGCAGTTTCATGTCATGTGGAGGTGGACATCGACATCGAAACAGCAAATATCATAACCATGTGGAACTTTTCATTGATCTTAAGCAATGGAGTTTGGACATGACTTCAAATAATACGGCAGGTGACGAAGTCACAGAAAAGCCCTTTAAATAGGACTTAATTCTTTGTCTTTTAGCAGCTCTCTTTGGGAGTAGATCATCTGCTTCCATCACATCCTAACCCTTGGATCCTCCGTTTTCCCCTCTGAATGCCTTCCTTCCTCAAGGAGGGCATGTCCACTCTGTCCCTCCTTCACTCTCTTCTTCACCTCTCTGTCTGTTTCATTGAATCTTTGTTTGTAGGTATTTAAACTCATCTACCATAACTACTCTGCTCCTTGTTACACCTGTCTCCCTCTGATTTGCACATATTCTACTGCCTTTCAATCTTCTTCCCTGCAGAGCAAACCTCCACCTCTCCAGGCTCTCTTCCACCTGTTTCCTACTCTCACTACAGATCACAGTGTCGTCAGCAAACATCATAGTCCAACGAGACTCCTGCCTGACCTCATCGGTCAACCTGTCCAACATCACGGCAAACAACAAGGGGCTCAGAGCCGATGCCTGATGTAACCCCATTAATCTAGCTGTCACTCCTACCACAGAGCTCACCATTTTCTCAGTGTCCTCATACATGTCCTGCACCGCCCTTACATACTTCTCTGACACTCATGACTTCCTCATTCAGTACCACAGTTCCTCTTTTGCCACCCTATCATATGTTTTCTCAAGATCCACGAAGACAAACTGAAGCTCCTGCTGACATTTTCTATTTTCTCCATCAACACTCTCAAAGGTCAAATGTCTTCAGCCAAGGTAGCACAGTTATCACTGGCATCCTGTTGGCCAGATGGTTTTACTTAATCCAGGACTCTCTCGATGATCGGAATGTTTCATTAGGGAAAGATTTTACCCCGGATGCCTTTCTTGACGCAACCCACCCACCCAGGTCTGGTATTAACAGTTGGAGAAGCCTGGCTTATGCTGCCCCAGCATTCAAACTCATGCTTAATTAAGCAGATTTTTAGGAAGATGGTTTTTGGACGGTTTATTAAAGAATTTCACATTTACTGTAATAGAGGATTGTTCCGTCAATTATATGAGAATGAAAACTGTCTTTATTATAGGATAGACACAATGCATTGTTGCTCTTCTTGAAAAATCTTAAACTATTAGATTGTTGTCTGACTTAAATCTTATTCAAGCTCGACCTGTTTTTTTCTGGACTTTTATATATAAAAGGGCTAAAACATTATGCTGTAGGGAATTAGATACCACACATACAGACGCTGAAAGAGATTAAACTCTCAAGAATCTCCTCACTCAACACATGTTAATTACTAAGCAGGGATAGTAGACACACTGTTATTACTACCAGTCCACACATACACACACACGCACACACACAATACAGAGGTGACACACACAGAGGCGTGGCAGGCAGTAACGGTCCAATCAAAGCCGGATTGATTTTCAGAGCTCACTGGGGATTCTGTTCAGTCAATAAAGGACTCTGTTAGACAACTGGAGGCATGATGGATCTACCATACATCTTTCCTTATAGTGTATCAGCTGCCATGTACTGGACTACAACAGAAGTAAATTGAGCAGTGCTTAAATCACGGCAGGTTTGATATGTGATGTGTTACAAAGTACTATGTAAAATATGAAGTCACAATTTTTAGAAGCCATCAACAAACAAAAGAAAGAAAGAAATGAAAAAGAAAAAACACAATACACAATAAATAACTAATATCTTCTTTCTTATACTGTCCTTGTATTGTAAATATTTTAAAGCATTTTTATAGAAACTATAACTGTTGTACCATAATAATAAAAATTTTTAAAAAACTTTTATTTTTTTGTTTTTTCCTATTTTTTTATAACCCTCAGTATTATTGCACGACCCACTAGAGGACCGCAAAACTTACACTCTGTATGTGCAGCGGAAAAACACGTGGAGGTGGCGACTGTTTGCATCACTGTGCAAAAAATACAATCAGGTACAGACAGAGAGACATAATCAGTGGCTATAATCATCAAGTCTGGGCTGCTTATTACGCTTAAGTCCACAAAACTTTGGGGAGTTAATAGTTATAATTGCATGACCGCTAGCCATGTCAACCTGTCCACCAGTGACGTGATAATCATGGTGGAAATGCAGGGTAAAGTGAAAAAGGCCCAAGTCACACAGACCTACAGACCACTTTGTTGCTCCATGACAATCACCCATTGCTTTGGAGAAATGCGTATTTCCTGACCGTTGGCAAATATCTCTATGTGATTGCTAGCAGATTGCTGTGGTTGTCCATAGTTTGCATGATAGACACTGACTTGTCTGCAAATACTGCAAAAACTGAAAAAATGTGACACAAACCCGGAACAGAGACCATCATTAGTCTTCAAAGTAAAAGTCGAGGCTTTCAAAACATGTCGGCTATACCAGTCAGGAACAGATTCTACTTTGAAGACAAAAATTGTTCAATTCTGATTTGTGACATAGGAGGAGGCTTTAGGTGCAGCACCCTATTTGAGACTGATTTCACCTGCAACAGGTAGCAACCTTCAGGACCTCTGCCAAGCAGTCTGGGAATACTCATTTTTCCTTCACGACTGGTGGTTATATCACATCCAGTATGGTGGGCAACTCTTCAGCAATGTGAAGCTTCACATGAAAAACCTCTTTTGGAAGTCTATGACAAAAAAATGGAAAATGGCCATCTTCAAAACAGGACTTCACAAAGCAATGGATGACAACATCGTAGCTACTTCCACTTTAGCAAGAACAAACATAGTGGCTCAAATAGGCCACTGTTACTATAGGTGTAAGATGTTATTAAGGAAGGTGTTTTTTAGTCTTTCTGATTGGGTTATTGTATGAAAAGGTTTGGACCCACTGATCTTTGGCTCCAAGGGTGACTACACTATAAATAAAAAGCAATACCAAGACGTTATTTAGTAAAGACGGTGTAAATGTTAGAAAAAGACAGCTAGTAAAGACGAAGCAGAGAGTGGCGGTCTACAGACCAACGTGCAACAGTGCAAAGTAGCTTGACCATAAACCCTGGGGTATCCTCGTTGCACTCGGATAAACACGGGCAGGAAATTCTTCTGCAAATTAGTTAAAAAATATACCGCCGGCCGCTGTGTCAAATAACAGTTGTTGTTATTCTTAGCAGGGTTCCTTAGCATATTGTAGAGCAGTAATGAGCTCACAGAAGTGTTTGGCCGGTCCTATAGGAACTAGCCCGCATTTGTGGCTGTTTCTGTCAGGATGTCAAATCTAATATTCTCCCTGTGTGCGTGGGGCTGATAAATTATTAATAGCGTGTATTTGAGGAGCTTTCTTAGAACCTGCTTCTTGCACGTCACTCAGCCTCTGCTCGTTACTCCTCTTCCTCCCTCTGCTGACGTCACACCTCGCGACATTCATCTCTGTTTCCTTCTCTCCTTCCCTTTTCAGCCCTCGTCTCCTTTTGTGGATGTGATAATATTGGAATTGGAAGCTTTGCATCTGGACAACTCAATGCCTCACTTTGAGAGCGTGGGAGCTTTTCCTCCACTCTGCCTCTTTCCCCTTGCATCTAAATGGCTCTCTGCTCTGCTGCAAGCTACAGAAAAGTAGGGCAGATGCCTCATTTAACACTTGGGTGCGATCGTTGAGCAGTGTGTATACATTACACAACCCCCCCCCCCCCAAAAAAAGCAAGAAATTCATCTCCTTCTCCAATAAAGGTGGTGCTGTAGCAAGGTTTGTAAAAAGCTAAAGCATCTGACGTGTCGATATGTCAACATGCAAAAGCTGTCCGTTCTAGAACGCCACATGTCACATGTTTAGGAAGAACTGTTTGAATCTGATTTTATGCAACGATGCAAGAGAGAAATTCTTGTTTCCAATGTTTCCCTACATCAGGGATTGGCCTGCCTAACTTTTACTTCATTTCTTTTCTGTTTTGTTGATTTTTTGGTTGAAGGGGGTTTCTGCCCACGGTTCCTGACACACTCAGTCAGTCCGTGATAGGAGAAGAAGTGAGCAGCAGCAGATTAAATTATACAGGAGAACCCAGAAATAGCTCTAATGCCGAGGCCGCGTGGACTTGGCGCAAGAACATGGCGATGTAAGTCGCCACTGAGCAGTCAACTAGATTATCCCTGAATGCATCACATCATAAAGCAGACTGCAGTAGGTTTGACTGCCGTGCAGCTATCCAATGGGATGAGCTTGACCTTTAGTAACCAAAAAATATAAAAGATGCTAGAGGAGGGATCAAACATTCAGGGTGGATTAAGGGGCCATTAGACCTTTACATTTTGGAGCAGTCACCTTCCAACTTCCAGCTACGTTAAACACGTAAAACAGAGGAAGCAGCTGAGCTGAACTGTCCACACCTTCACCCATCACGTGTAAACACAACCACCCACATGACAACATCAAGAAAGGTCACGGAGCGTGTTAAAAAAAAAAAGATAAGTAAAACTTCAAGTTTGGAAACACCTTTGCCAAATATCACGTCTCTTTTGTTGCTTACAGAAAGATTGACGCCTGAGACCTGCACGCATGCCCTTCTCCAATCTCTTACCCAAAACATGCAGGAGAGGCAAACCCAGGTCCTGGCCCTCCCTGCCAGAGCAGAGGGCATCGGCAGAGACACGGAGGGCATCCTGCAACAAAGATGCCACTCGAGGGGCTCCCTAGCCTCACAGCCAAAATCCACAGTATTCCCAGAAATTGCCAGCAGTTCCACACAGGCCGCATAAATCCATGCCAGAAGTGCGAGGTGCACCGAGGGCGGGGAAGCAAACGCTGCTCTCGTTTTCTCACTCTGATGGCCTTAAGTCTGTCTCTCTCATGTGAGCTCCCTCCCTGCTCCTTCTCACTCACTCCTGCCTTCTTGAACTGTGGTAACTTTATTCTGTGGAGCAAAGGGGGAGGTGAGTCTTCATTTTTTTTCCCTCTCCCTTCCAAAACTCCGTTCTCCTCAAATGATCCTTGTTAACCCCTCCTTTCCCTCCTCTCCACACACATATACACTCTATTCATTGACCACCCTCCACCCTCCCTCAGCTTCCTTACATGGCATACCTCACCTCTCTTCCCCCTCCACCTCTCTTCTTCTGCAAGCATGCTCGCTCATGTCTGCGCTAATGTCACTTCAATTTTTCATCGGCAACCCCCTTTCCTGTTTCCAGATCCTCTTGCTCTCTACTCCAAAATAACTGCAGGACTCGCCGGTTGTCATGACACAGCTGAGGGAGGCCAGGCAAACTGCTTACACTGAAAAAAAAAAATAGCAGGTACTCACTTCTGTCGCTGCACATGCAACCTCATGCATATGTCCTTCACGAGCCGAGGTGCACATATGCTCACAATAGTTAA
Source organism: Benitochromis conjunctus (assembly GCA_015052645.1). Lineage (NCBI taxonomy): Eukaryota > Metazoa > Chordata > Actinopteri > Cichliformes > Cichlidae > Benitochromis > Benitochromis conjunctus. The sequence goes on along the minus strand of VOQK01008825.1, from coordinate 11,187 downwards.
CATGTGGCAAAATGAGTATTAAGCCTCGCTCTGATGTCCCAAAAGTGCTAGGCCAGCAATTTTCCCCACAAAGCTGGGTTCAGTTATGTGAAAGAAACATTGAAAAAACACAAATGGTCATAATTAATGCAGCTAAGGGAGAGATGCCCAAACTCTGATAGTATCACTATCAGAGTTTGCCTATTTTTAATATGTATTTCAATAAAAGTGTTTAATCGTGCCATATTTAAAAGAGACTTCTCAATGCAGTGATTTTTTAAATATATATTATTTAATATATCCTTGTAATAAGGTCCTTAAATTGCCCGTCTAGTTGACCTGGTGTAGCATACCAAAAGTATTCACTCGTTTGCCTTCACACATATAAACTTGAGTGACACCCATTCTTATTGCATTCAATATGAAGTCAGATCATCCTTTGCAGCTATAACAGGTTCAGCTCTTCTGGGAAGGTTTTCCACAGGTTTAAGAGTGTTTATGGGAATTTCTGATGCTTCTTCCTGACGTGCTTTTGTGTGGTCAAACACTGATGTTGGACGAGAAGGTCTGGCTCACAGGCTCCACTCTAATTCATCCCAAAGGTTCTGCTGGGTTGAGGTCAGGACTCTGTGCAGGCCAGTCAAGTTTTTCCACACCAAAATCTCTCCTTCATGTCTTTATGGACCTTGTTTTGGGGATGGTTCCTTCCTGTTCCAATGTGACTGCACACCAGTGCACAAACCTTTTCCACAAAGTTAGAAGCATGAAATTGTCCAAAATATCTTGGTTTGCTAAAGCTTTAAGAGTTCATCCGACAAGTACCGTTGTCCTGGCAATTGCCAAACCCAGACTCGTGTAGATAGAGACGCGTGATTCGTCACTCCAGAGAACACTGCTCTAGAGTCCAGTGATGGCGTGCTTTACACCACTGCATCCGACACTTTGGACTGTGCTTGGTGATAGAAGACGTGGAAACCCATTCAGTGAAGTTCTCCACACACTGTTCTTGAACTAATGTGAAGGCCACATGAAGTTTAGAGGTCTCTAGTTAGTGACTCAGCAGAGAGTTGGTGACCTCTGCACACTATGCACCTCACCAACTGCTGACCCTGCTCTATGATTATACATGGCTTCCACTTTGTTATAATACCACTTACAGCTGACTGTGGAATATTTAGTAGTTAGGAACTTTCAAGACAGCACACCTGGAACACCTGAAGTCAAAGATTTGAGATGGGCGAGTGAATGCTTTTGGCAATATAGTGTATGACTCTGACCTTTGCATTTAGCCCAAGTATCCATGAAGAATTTCGAGAACATACTTGCTCATAGAAAATCACATTGCAGGATATCGTCATTGTTGTTGTGACAATTTGCTTGTTAAAGGGCATTAGTTCCATATTCTGACTGCAGTCCCTCAAGTAATCCTCTATCTGAAACTGTGAGTACAACCTTTGAGCACAACTTTACTCGGATTGGCTGCCCCTCGTAAACACAAAATTTGAATAACAAATTTTGGTGGAAGTCCTTTGGTTGTTTAAATAGTACATGTCTAAAGAAAAGTGCAGGCTTTCCATCTTCCCATTCCAACCGCCCCACTTATGCCACACATTTCTATCTGCATGTATATAAACATTACACAGCACATGACAAGGGGGTTACTACATACAGCACTAGATCCACATTAAATCAGCAGTGGAGGTGCATTACATCACTCCACAGTCAGATCCATAAAGGGCTAAGAGCCAATTCATTTTGAGAAAACACCCTCTATTGATCCCTGCTGCTCTCCATCACTTACACTGTAACAGTTACCTCAATCCATAGGCTAACCTGACACATAATCCGTGTGTGTGTGTGTGTTTATGTGTGGGTCTGCCTTTGCAAGTATTTTATTAACATAATGTCAGCGGACGGGACACACGGGGGAAATGCTGCAGGGTGTTCTATGGCTGTCCTGAACTCCTTTTTTTTAAATTGATTTCAGCGTCTGTGTTTGATACAAGACAACTTCCATTTTCCTCCAGCTGACTGGTCTAAACTGGGTTGCTAGCAGCCTCTAGTGGCCTTCAACCAACCTTGAGACACACTCAGCAGAAGAGCACCAGAAAGCATTTCTTAAATTTTGGGGCTCACGCATGCATCTCATGTTGTTCCTTTCTCCTCTGATGGAGCCACAGTAGCCATTTAAGTGATACTTTACTACCTGCGAGGAACATTGATTTTGGCTCTGCTACTGGGAGTGCTGGATTTTCTCAGTACAACATTTTTGCACAGTTAGGTCAGGTTCTTATTCCCTTATTCCCACTGCAACATGCCGGAGCTCTTTGAAACAGGCAGATGGGCAGGCAGCACACAAGCCCGCGCACACACTTTGTTTCCCAGTGAATTGCACCCATGGAAAAGCAAATTTAGGCCATGGGACAGTAAAAGTTCTTTTAAAAGGCTACACTAAAGACATTAGCAGCCCTTTTTAAAGGTTGTAGGGACTCCAGCTTATGTGTATTTTCACTGAGGGGGTGACATATGATCACTAGCTCCACTAATGTGAACAAACAGATGACAAAAAATTCAAAAGGGAAAGGAGAGAAGAGAGAGAGAGAAAAAAGTCAAAGATATGAATTCCACATCGGCTCTGGAGTCGCTTCTTCTGTCGCTGGAGAATCCATCACATTAAAGCTTTAATGCTAGAATAACAAAGCATCCATCACATTGAACGCCCCAGAATACAGAGAGCCATTCAGGGCAAAAGCCTGCAATTCCCTGGGTGCGGTACCGGCACGCTGCTCGCCAAGGATGGCCAACATTTTTTTTTGTTTGATTGTTTGCCGTGGAAGTTAGAAACATGTTATAAATGCAACAAGCGATAAATAAGGTTTTTGTGCATATGTTAGTGAGGCAGAGCCCAGAGAGCTGACTGACTGATGTGAATTTACAGCTCAGGCTGACTCGAGTTAAACATATTCGAAGGGAAGTAAACAAAATATACAGGACAGGAGGGGGAGAAGGTGGAGGAGATAAATACGAGTGGACATGGGCGTAAACAGGAGCGAGAATAAAAGACGGAGAAGAAGAGGACAAAAGGAGATGACAGAAGAATCAACAGGAAGGAAACGAAAGGATGGGAAACGCAAGGTTAATCTGAAAGAAAGGAAGAGGCAGCAAAAGGAAAGACAGCTAGATGAAATAGAAAGAAGGACATGGGAGACTGGAGAAGAACATAAAGGGAAATAGAAGGAAGAAGAGAGGAAAAGAGGATGGGGAACTGGGAAAGTGAGACATGGTTCAGTCAGTTAAAATGACACAAAGAAAGAAAGGGAAATATGAATATGTGTGAATGAGAGGAAGCTGCTTAACACAAAACATAGTAACACATACGACTAGCACAGCTTCCCTCGCTCTCCCGACTCTTTCTTTCATCGTACGTTCACAGTCACACACGCACAAACCCGCAGTATCCCCAGCTGCATCTCCTGTAGTAACCCAGCCCCAATCCACGGCGACCGTGTGAGCCACGTTACCATGGAAACTGAACACCTCACATCAGTCCTTGGGGGGAAGGCGCACAGAGCCTTACCTCTCCACTTTCACCTCCCAGTCGGTCACGTGACCGACTGTAGTGCTGCAGCTGGAGCGACAGAAGTCTGCAGCAGCAGAAGTAACAACTCACTGAATGTGAACGCTCACTGCAGAAGATCAGACAACACTGGGGTAACACAAACCTCTACCATGGCAGCTCTTTGTGCAAAAAGTTGGTAAAGGTGTTAAATTGTAGCTCTAATGGACACATAACTAAGAGACTGGTGATAAGATTTCAACCGCTTATCCAACCAGGGATGCAGGGGGTTGGATCCTAGCCCAGTTCACAGTGGATGAAAAGGTCGCCAAAAAAATAAAGACTCACCCGTATCCACATCTACAGCCAATTTTTCACTCTTTAGACTAAATTACCTGTGTGAAACACAAGCTGGAAGAAGGAGAACATGCAAACACCGCTCAGAAAAGTCCCACATGGCCTGCAGGTTCAGATAAGGGAGAGGTGTTTCCGAGTAAAACATGTTGGACATAGTTATACCCTGTCAAGAAGTCAAGGTGAGCCTAGGTTATAGCCTTCTACACGCCCAAATGGCTGTCTTATTGCCAGTGGGGCATAGGGCATACTACTTCACCTGCTCACGGTTGCTGTGATTCTGCAAGCCACTCTGCAACCCAACTCCTCCTTTCATGTCATATCTGACTTAATCAAAGTCATACCTGTTGTCACTGATTTGTTCTGCATTTTTTATTTTTATGCATTAATTATGTAATCTTTTTTTTTTTCTTTTTAAAGATAATGGTCCTTAGTTGGTGAGCAGGAAGAGTACATGCTCACACTGCAGCTTATGCACCCAAAATACCTGCTGCAGCAGGAAGGGTTCAAATCCACCCCAGAGACTTTAAAGCTTCCCAATATCTTCCTTGTGTCACACCTGCCAACCAGTGAGGGATGCAAAAAAGCCCAATATCTTAAATTGTTTGTTTATTTGGTTGCTCTGCAGCCTGTTTTCCTAAAATGAGTGAAAACTACCTTCCCCATCTTTTTCAATTAATGATAGAAATTTCAAGAAATAAGAGTCTATACAGAAGAGACTGCTGCAGAGTCCAGAAGACAGTTCTGCTTAATTACTCAATTACTTGAAACGAGTTGAATGACATAGTTTAATTATGTAAAGTGCATGCATAGTCATATTCCTGATTACAAGCTTTTATCCCCTGTTGCGGTACGGATACAAGAACTGCAATATCCATAAAAGCTAGGGTAATTCAAAAAAACAAATCTTCATTCACCAGTTTATAGATTGTATTTATGGAGTGGATCTGAGACCGAGAGACATTCAGTCTTTTACAATGAAGAGAACAGCTGGCGCTGACAGGACAGGAGCAAAAGCTGCACCTGAATAAACCTCATGTGTTGGGGATTCATTGTAGAAGCGCTAGCAAGCTTCACACACATTTACACACACATATAAGGAAGTGCGACGGTGGTGGAGGAGGTGGGGGTGTGTGAACACGGGTGTAG
>VOQK01008821.1:5448-16533 GCA_015052645.1 Benitochromis conjunctus | reverse complement strand
ACTCTTTCACCTGTAATAAAATGATGAGTGTGGCTGCTCTACCAGGTGTAACGATGAAGTTTAACATCCATGAAAACAGGATTTATGAAGTTTAACAGAGTTAGAAGTTAGCAGGAAGTTAGCTCGCTAGTTTCCACCTAAACATAATCTACCATGTTCAGACTGAGGGATTCCTGAACAAACGTACAGCTCTGCTATCACTTCAGACAGAAACTAAACAGCAGTGACGTTTGTACGGTTACTGAAGTTGGGCTAGCTGCTATATAATGATGTGCTACGTGGTGGCTAGCTACACAGCTATGTTAGCATAAACACAGTGAAGCTGGAGGATGAAGGCTAACTTTTTTCCACTGGATCAAAGTTAACGTGAGGGTTCAGACATGTTCAGTGTACGCTGTTTACGATGTTTCTGTTTTGTCTTCCTTTTAAAATTTCCTGCCATTTCAAACACACATTAAAGAGACTCAACAGATGTGCATTTATTGCCTCTTACTGGACCACCTGGACTCACAACAGATGTGCAGTTACTAAATATTACATTGGCCCATCCTTCGAGGCTCTGGGTTGCAGAGAGCCAACAGAAATGACCGACTGCCATTGGCAGTCCTGCCTCCGACGCATGCTGACAAATGAAATGTTTCCAGCAGCCGTCGGTCGAAGCAGACGCATAAAAAAAACGAGTGACTCCAGTTTAATGGTGACAAAGGTCAGACAGTGTGGTATGATGACAACGTGCTGCACTCGTATCGCAGCCTTCCTCTGCCAGGTCTGCAGATAACGCCAGGCAGAGCTGAAATTGTGCAGATCAGTCTCAGATTAGTCTTATCTTTGAGCCATCAGCCCGTGTTTAATTTGTGAGCTGCTGTGATGAAAGGGAGGGTGGATTGAGCAACACTGCCCAGGCCTTAAAGCCGCTGCCAAACCTGGCTGCCAGAAACGGTTTCATAACCAAACCTGACCACAGCGGACTGCTCGCCGAGGCTGAGGCACCCGGTAACCCAGAAAGCTTCAGCAGACTGAGATTAACTCTTCGCTGGTTGGGGGAGGGGCCCTTGTCGTCCGCACAGGTGATCAGACTCTCTTCAAAAAGGACAGCTTTCCTCAAACGTGTCGCCACAGCACCGATGAGACTACAAGAAACCTGACATACAGTTTTAAACCTTAAACACATTTTTATAAATAATAATTAACAAGCAAAATAAAAAAACATATGCATGCATGTAGCATCACATATATATGTTGCTATAATTTTAAAAATCAATAAATCATGAGAGAGAGACATGGACAGGGTTTGGACTAAAGTTAGCACATATCGTCTGGCTGGACTGTAGAGCGTCTGCAGGGTCAGAGGTCAGACCTGAAACCAAAGTCCAGGTAGGAAGAGGAGCAAAGCGAGCGTTCGGGTGGACCGCTCAGCCAATCAGAGCGCAGGAGCAGCTTCACCCAGTCCGATCCTTCACCTGGCTCCGGGATGACTGTACTTGGATGCCGTCCATTTCTCTATCCGTCATCCCCTCATCGCCGAGGTCATCGCCATCTCAGGCAGGCAGCCAGCCCGATTGGCTCACCCGAGGTGTAGAGGAGCGAGGAGGACACGTGAACACCACGCTTCCACTGTTGCTCAAAGGTCCCTAGGCAGTCATTTACCCCCCCAACCCCTCCTCCTTTCTCCCCTACAGACAGGCTCACTGGTCTCTGCTGTACAAAGGTGAGACAGCTGCAACACACACAAACACACTCACGCGTCCTCGCCTGCGTGACTTCAGCTGCCAAGATTTAAACGATTTAAGTAATCTGTTTTTTTTTTCATGATTAAAGTGAGTATTTTCTGCATCAGCGAGTAAAACGCAGCCACCTGCTGGACAGCCCACACCTGAAGACCTGGCACTGAAATGTTTGCTGTCTTTTGTGTGTCCACTTCATGCTACAGACACATGAGGTTCATGAGGTCATGTTGTTTTGTTTTCACCATCACCAGCTCCTTTTTGACTCCAACATGGACTCTGAAACTAGTGATAGAGACTTGAGTATTTTGGCTTTTTTGATGTTTTAAAAAAACGTGTCATGTGAGAAAACAGAATATATCATTCTGTTTATTTCGTTCTGGAGCATTTCTGTGCCATTTGTTCCCGTTTGGGTGACGCGTCTACTCCCTGACTCAGTTGTAAGCGGCTGGGAAAAATGAGAACCATACATACAGTAGCATTAGGGCAAAGAAGGTCAAGCGTCCTGTGGCTCCACCCACAAAAATACATCCCTTCATGATTTGCTAGAGATTCTGTTTTTAATCTCACTGAAGAGAAAGAACAAAAAACGGCTCCCAGGATTTGAAAATGACAGATTACAAAACAAAATCATTCCACAAGCCTGAGCTGAAAAAGCAGATAAGAAAATGGTTGTATGGACCAAAAACAGTGTTATTGTTGTCAGTTTCCTAGCAACAGCTTTTACACTGTACCTTGTTATGTGCTTGTTCTTTTGCACTGAGCTTCAGAGCAGGCTTTTATTTAACACATCTGACTGTGGAAGCACAGCACAATCGGTTAGCTCACACTTCTTTGCAGGATTATTATTGGATTGAAGAGAAGCTTTTCCATAAAATATTTATGGCCGTAAACATGAAGCTGCTCTGACAGTCTGAGCTCATCCGTGAGCAGTGAATCATGTGACTTCATCAGCAATGTGTCAGACTTCTGTACCTGTTGCTCTTGCTAGCTGCAGCGGTAAACTCTGCTGCCAGGCCGCAGCCTCTGAGTTATGGTTCGCTTTAATTGGACCCAGCAACAGAGACGCTCAGCGAACTGAACCAATTACCTCCAGACCCATTATTCATCCGTGCAGCAGCAGATTTCTTGACATGTTCAAACTTCAGCCACACAGTTACAGTACAGGGTGGGGACCCACCATACGGCCAAAACCAGATCAGGAACTACCGGACTATTTTCACCACGTTTACTAAAGAGGCGAGTTCCTGATTTGGTTCCTTAAATGCTGGGTATCTGCTCCAATTTGTGCTCAGTTTGATTTTAGATTATCTATTTAAGGCAATCATCTCAAGGTACTTTACACTGTGAAGCAGGCTCCAGCTAAAAAAAACTAATTCTTCCTAAACGAGATGTTGTGGTACGTACTGCGTGAACGTAGGTTTGCATGCGAAGGCAGAGAAATTCAAGAGAAATACAAGAAATGTAACAACGGTACAGAAAGACTCAAAACGACAGGAAAATGACAGGAATGATGACAATAAGGAGGCATACAATGATTCCAATGGATCCAAAGAGACACGATGCAACTAAGAAACAAAATGATCAGAAAGGCACAAAAGAGACGCAAAAACATTCTTTTCATTTGGTTGAACAAAATGACGTCACTGTATTTGTTTCCACTGTTAAACCCACGAAGTCTGTTAAAATGCAAATCTGTTCATATGACTGCTGCAGGTTGTTGCATGCTCTGCAGCAGCCTGCACACATTAAAAAAGTTAATAAAAAATGTGAGTCTTTAGTTAACATTGAAGGTTACGTCTCAAACTAGAAACAATTTTTAACAAATTTAAACAATTTAGGCTTAAAATAACAACTGGGAAAAGAGTTGGAGCAGAACTCGGCTTTTCTGGGTGTGTGTTCAGACGTGTGGAGGATAACAACCTTGAAAGATGATGGGATGCTGTATAAGACTCCTTGTTCTGAAAATATGACCTTCTCGTGTACATCTGTGCTTTATTTCAACACCACTGAGTTTCCATCAGAAGCAAAGAAAAAAACGACTGAAAAAAACATCTTCTTAAATTCAGCTGCACCCCGACCTGCTCCAGCAGCCGCTCTGTCAGGGGCCCCCGATGGGCTCCAGGACCACAGCTTAGAGGTCAAACTCATTGCAGGAGACAAATTGGCCCATAACGACCTCCTCCTAATGACACTAACACCCCCCGGTTAATCATTGCACAGACGCTCTGCGCCTGTAAGGAGCTGCGGAGGTCAAAGTTCAGTGGTTTGTTTGAGAGATCTGTCAGATCGGTCTGAGGAACAGCTTCACCCTCAGCCCACTTCAGAGGCCAGTATCAGGTCACTGAGTGCACCAAGTGTGGGGTGAACGTTTGCACATGCTCAGTGGCTGCGATCCGGCATGTTTGAATACAGTGTAAATAAAGGAACGTGCAATCGCTGTAGGGGGCAGGGGTCACCATGCAGATCCTTCAAAATTACAGAAAGCTCAGTCATTTCTCTCTAAACCGAAGTCTCTTTTTATTCGCCCGGCTCAGACTCAAACAGGAAGTCTTTACCTGGGGTTCACAATGTTTTCCTGAGTACTGTGCAAAGATTCAGGCCCTTCGTGGTCGTCATCTCATAATCATCCTGCAGCTAATCAACCAGTCCGTGCCTCCATCACAATCACAAAAAATAAAAGAAATGAAATTGGACTTAATGAAGTTATCTGGGTTACACAGAGACTGAACTGTGGAAAGGTCTTCAAGATACTCTGAATCCAGCCAGAATGTGTGAGGATACCACAAGCCAGTAAATTATTAATTCAATGACAATTATTCCCTTACATTCCCCTAGTCCAGTGCATGTAGCCACGTTAGTACCAGGGATTATCCTGATACTTGCTAGGAGCACGTGAATGGCAAATACGTAACAGTCACATGGATGAAAAGCTGCACATTTCTGAGCCTCAACGGTCACAGTTGTGGCTAAACAGTAGAAGGATCAATCAATCAATCAGCGAGTGTTGGCTGACCATCCTCCCACATTTACTCCTGGTTAATAAATAATTCTAACTCTAAGGTTATCGTCCGCCTGAACCTTGTAGCAAGGGGAAACTTGTGTACATGAATAATTTGAATATTTTGTTGAAACATTTAAATTTGTGACCAAATTAAATTGAAAAGATAACCTGACTCAAACTGAACTAAGTGATCGGCGCTGGCTCGGGTTCATCGCGCTAACATACTGTAAGGAGGCAGAGAGGTGACGGCAGCACACGTTTCTTGCTTTCTAACAGATACTGACTGTGTCACGTAATCGCCGTGTGGCGGGCAGAATGTGGACACAGAAGGAGACAAAGGAGTCAGGAGACAGGGAAGCACTGCCAGTGACTCACAAGGAGAATAAAAGTCCAGAATCTAAATATCAGGAAACTCTCAGCAAGGAGACACAACCCTGAGGGACGAAGAGGAGACTCAGACTACGTACAGTGGTGTGAAAAAGTGTTTGCTCTCTTCATGATTTCCTATTTCAAACTTTAATGTTTCAGATCATTAAACAAATTTAAGTATTAGACAAAAATAACACAAGTAAACATAAAACGCCATTTCTAAATGAAGGTGTTTATTTTTAAGGCCCTGTGTGAAAAAGTGATTGCCCCCTAAACCGAATAACTGGTTGGGCCACCCTTAGCAGCAACAACTGCAATCAAGCGTTTGCTATAACTGGCAATGAGTCTTTTACAGCACTGTGCAGGAATTTTTTCCCACTCATCTTTACAGAATTGTTGTAATTCAGTCACACTGGAGGGTTTTCGGTCATGACACACACCTTCTAAAAAGTTCAACTTCTGTCTCGTCAGTCCACAGAGTATTTTCCCAGAAGTCTCGGGGATCATCGGGATGTTTTCTGGCATCTTTATGTTCCTTTTGCTCAGCACTGGTTTTGGTCTTGGAAGTCTGCCATGGGGACTGGGCAACGATGGCCTACATGGCAGAGGTTCAAGACACCGAAACGAGACTAGAACAGAACGAACAGTGAACTGTAACTGAGCCAAAGTTGAACTCAGAACTAGAAGCACAGGTAAGAAAAACTTAGAAAAGCACAAGGAAAATAATGAAGTGCTCAAACACAAATTAATTCTCAAAACCCCCCAAAAAATCATGACACCACAAAAAACAGAGTGGACGACATGGAAGCGACACCGTCATGTGTCCGTCTGTGGTGTCACGCCATGATGGGTCAGCTGTGTTTGCTGGGGTGTTTTACATGTTTCACTGTTGTTCAGAAACGTGACAAGCTGCCATATCCAAAAACTGTGGCAGCTATTGTGGCAGAGCGATTTTCATTTGTTGTGTTTGATTATAAATAATCCCAAAACTCTACCCAACTGAGGACATCATGTACACAGACCGCCCTGCTGATGTGAACTAATAGAGCTCTCAGATTTACCCTCACATGCACTCAAAAGATAGCAAATAAAAGAATGTCCACATTTCTGAGCTGCATCGAAGTCTTCGGGAGAGGTCAGCGTGTACAAAGGAGGTTGCAGTGCAGTCCAGGACTGTCACAGCAGTTGCTACACATCGATACTGGATGGTAAAATCAGGCATTTGAGATTAAATATGAAAATATTTGCAACAAGCCAGATGTTTTAATGTTTTATCATGACACTGACAAAAGTCCAATCTGGATGTGATTATTTAATACCTATAGGAGACAGGGCTGTTCATTTTTTTGTATCTTTTGTGTCAGATTTTTCTCTTTTATTTCAAATTAAACAGAATATTTGGGGGTTTTAAAGCGCTACTTTTGTCAAACCAAGGAACCTGATGACCTTGGTCCTGGCCTTTCAGAGCGCCGGCAGCAGGTTAATCATTAATACATTTTTTGTGGCTCCAAATGAATTTGACTGTGTCAGACAACAAACCAATTTGTTCTTATCGCCATGACGTGTTTTAGTACATTTGGTCTCATTCAGATTATTGCTGGGATAAAAAGCTCCACATAAAGCTGGTGATGTCACAGTGCTGATGCACATATTGATCTCTGAGCTGATTGCTCACGTGAAGATCAGACTGTACCTGCTGCCAGGTGAGAGGGAGAAGTAGGCCAGTGTCTCTTTATCTTTGTGTAAAGACAATGTGTCCTATCACAGATGGAAATTACTGTGATACAGCACACAGGAAAGACAAAGCAGCAGTCTGACAGGTATTGTCCACATGACTGCCTTTGTGTGTGTATCCAGGGCACTGCAGCGCTATCTTTGGAATTAATATTTAGACTGCAGAGCACAGAACAGCTCTGAATAGAGCAGGACCTGCAGAGCAGCCAGGGCTTCACCCCAGCCTCTGTTTACTCTGATTAATTATTCTCTGAAGGAGGCAGCCGCTCACGCACATGCCTGCTGCCTCACCGGGCTGCACGGAGGCTTTCGGCCAGCATGTTGCTTACGTTTGCCGCCTCGCACAACTGACCATGCAACACAAGTGGACACACTGGAAAATCCAGCTCCGAGGCTTTAGCGTTTCACAATCTTAACTTCAGAAAGTTTTTTCAGCCCAAGTTTGGGATGCTGTGCAAAACGTAAATCAAAAGAGAATGCGATGATCCGTGAATCATTTAAACTGTATTTTTTAATGAAAAACAGTCTTGAGCGAGAAATGTCATTGTTTTTTTTTTTTAAACAATATATCCTCACTATGAATTTGATGCAAGCAACACATGTCAGAAAGTTAGTTCAGGGCATGTGTTGCAGCAATTCTTCTTTTAACACTTCTTGCTTGATATAAGATTTCAGTTGCTTAACAGATCGGGGCCTCATTTGTTGTATATTTTTATTTCATAACAGCCCCGCGGGTGACAAGTCTGGACCACAGGAAGGCCGGTTTAGCATCAGGACTCTTTTTCTACAGAGGCGTGTTGCTGTTAGACGTGCAGATCGTGGTTTGGAAAGGCAGTCAATGAAAGGAACTTTATCAGGCTAGGGTTAGGGTGTTGCTCCAAATATGTTAAACAGAGGTTCAGGACAGACACACGGCTTTATTCATTAAAAAACGAAGTTTAGGCTACATAGCATACTGTGTATTTACTGAGACATAATCATAGATGTGGTGTTGATTAAATATTCATTACTGCCAGCAATATTATTGATTGATTAAACAGATGATAATGATGCCATCAAAGATGTGAAATAGATTCAGGCTATGTGCACTAATCCCAGTACCAGGACCTGAATGGTATTGTCCCAGTCTCTCGTCTTTAGTCTGCAGGATATGGTTCCACACACCTGTGACTGGTGACACTTTTCTGCTTTGCCGTTTACTGTAAATTAGCCTAACTCCAGCAAAAGCATCTACAGTATGTAGAATATCTATTTGTCTCACGTGCTTAATAACTGTAATAGTTTCAGTGAGGACCAGGACACCAGAGGGATAGAGAGTAAAATCCAAAAATCTAATATGGATGGAAATCAGATGCAGGTAGGCAGCCTTTAGAGCAGACAGGCATAGAAGAAAAAAACCCCAAAAACAGTCTGATAAGTTTAACCCGAGTAAACAAATAAGAAAGTCCAAGTATTAAGATAACAGGATGACACTGACGATGTAAACTGGGATTCTTTATATAGTGAGAAGCCTGAATAACTGAACACAGGTGGTACTAATGAGGACGGAGCAGAGGAGGGAAAACTGACTTTGGCTGTGTCCCAATTCAGGGGCTGTATCCCTCGTGGGCCACATTTGTAGGCCGATTACGTCACAGCGACGCGACATAGGCTGTCCCAATTCGTAGACTCCTACAAATGCGGCCGACATTTCCCTGAATTTGTAGGATGGGTCTGGTGTATCCTACGTGGCCCAACATATCCCAGAATTCATAGCGCAGCCCAGCCAATTCCAGTTTCCACCACTGGCAGCAGCAACGGAGATGGTTAAACCGAGGAGGTTTAAGCGGTAAGGGCGGGGAGAAGCGGTAAGGGCGGGAACAGCTGGTGACGCAAATCTGAAGGCTAGACCGTCCCATTTCTCAAGCCTCGCACTTCCGGATGTCGTGCTTTACGTGGGACCCGTCCCACGTAAAGCGCGACGGCTGGGTCCCACGAGGGATGCAGCCCCTGAATTGGGACACAGCCATTGAGAGGAGGTGGCAGGAGTGCAATGTGACCAGGAGAAACAGAAAACCAGGAGCGGAGCTCCAGCTTTGCCCTCAACAAAAGGTCAGGGACAATTCAATGTATTTATATTAGTGCTGTCAGCGTTAACGCGTTAATGTGAACTGAGCCGCGTTAACACGTCAAAATGGGCAAATTCCCGTTAACGAGTTAACGCAGATTGATCCGAGCGAGGGGTTACTCAGCTTAAATGCGTTAACGCCATCATCACGACTAACGCTAGTTTTTATAATGTCAGGTAAAAAGCAATAATACAAAGTCAACGACCCCCTGTAAGCAAACACTTGGTGACGGTGGGAAGGAAAAACTTCCTTTTAACAGGAAGAAACCTGTCAGAACCATTCTCAGGGCAGCGCAGCCATCTTCCATGACTGGTTGGGGTGAGGATGAATGAATGAATAAATGAAGGCCTAATGAATGTGCAGCCTGGACGTTGACAGAAACAGGTGGAGTGGGTCAATGAGAGTAGAGTAGAGAAACAATAAAAATGCTTCAAAATAGTTTGATTTTTAGTAGTTAACTACACGGAAAAAGGTAAAAAATTCATTCAGTCATGTGAACTACGGTAAATTAGATGCGTACAGGGTTAGGGTTCTTACAGAACAGACCAGAATCATCTCATCTGTATTTAGTGCCGCTCTGCCTGAGGGCCTGTGTTGACCACATAACGCCTCCAAAGAGTCATCCTCTTTGGGATGCTATTTTTAACATCCTGATCCTGTTGCTAATTAACATCTCTGTTAGAGACGTTCAACCAGGTGGTTTTCTTTATTATTGCAAAACCTCTGCAGTCTTTTCTTGCACCCTCACCCAAACTCCTTTGGAAATGCGTTGCTGGCGTGATATTCACATGGATGATATCGTCTTCCAAAAATAATAAACTGTCTCACTTTCAACATGAGATTTGCTGTCTTTGTAAAATTTATAATTAAATGAAGGGTTTGAATAACGACAGTTATTGCATTTTTATATACGTTTAGCACAATTTCTAAACTTGTTTTGAAAAAGATGTTGGACGTGATGTCGTTGTTCCCCACGGCCCAATCATTTTAATTTTACAATCATAAAAAAAACATAGACAAGGGTCCCAGTTATGACCCAGTGCCCTAATATAGTTTGAATTACTGGTTGTGTTGTGTGAGTGAAGGCAGAGGCAGAGGCAAGGATTAAATGGTGGAAGTTAAGAAGGAGAAATGCTGATCAGAGTTCAGAGAGGAGCTGATACAGGCTCTGGGTGGTAGGGATGACTAGGACAGTACGACTGAAGAGGTGTAGGGAACTGCCAAGTAGGTGTCTGGTGTATCCTCTGGAGAGAGGAAAGACAACAAGCAGACTTGGTGGTGGGATGAGAAAAGGAGAAAAGGTTAGCAAAGAGAAAGTGGGATGTTCAGGGAGATGAAGAAGTAGACAAGGCTAGGACTGCAACAAACCAGAGACTTGAGAAAGACACAATTAGCTAGGCAGAGACATCGAGCTGGAACACATGTGCAGCAGGTTAGGATGGTTAAGGGTAGAGATGGAAATGTAACAGTGAAGACAGTGTGAGCATATGGAAGAAGCTCTTTGAGGAGGTGGTGAATGCAGAAAATGAGAGAAAGAGTAGGACAGATGGAGCAAAGTTAGTGAATACGGTGGAAAGGATTAATAAAAGGGAACTAGTGGAAGCAATGGAGAGGGTGAAGAGGGGAAAGACGGTTGGTTGGTCTTGATGACACCTGTGGAGCTATGGAGATGTCTAGAAAAGAGGGCAGCGGACTTTTTAATGATGGTGTAGGACATGTATGAGGGCAGCGAGCAGGAGTGACAGATGGGCTCATGGTGGGGGTGGGATTACCACAGAGGAGATTCATGGATGTAGTGAAGGAGGACATGCAGAGGGGCGGTGTGACAGAAGAGGATGCTGGGATACGGTGAGACGGAGGCAGATGATCCGCTGTGGCGTCAACTCAATGGAGCAGACTGTGTTTTCTGAGCCTGGCTGAGGCTCACGGTGAGCGCTGCTGTGACACCTGGCTTGAAGATAAAATTATCCACACGCCAATTCTCATTTCCATAGTTATAGAGTGAACTCAAACACTGGCCACCTATTGGCCAATCCAACTAGGATTAGCTAATCCAACCCCCCAGAGGACTGAGAAGGAAGGAAGCGTAGCTGGAAACGAGTCGTCCATGCTTATGAACATAATAAATTAGATTTACAGTAAGATT
>VOQK01008819.1:2052-12630 GCA_015052645.1 Benitochromis conjunctus | reverse complement strand
TTGAGTAGAGTTGGGTGGAGAGAAGTTTCGGGGAGCACCACTCGTGCACTGGGCTACCACAGACACTCGGGAGCAAAGGAGTAGCACAATTGGGAACTGCATTATTTGTGAACTGTTGGAATACGTTTTGGAGCACTGTAAGTAAACACACTGTCTTTTCACCTCAGTCTAAAAACCACGCCTGGGTCCTCTTTCCCTCTCACTTCCGTGACAATTCCGAGAAGGGAATAAGAGCCGGTCTCCAACAACTGCCGGTCTGTTTTAAACGCCGGGCCAGCCGAATAATTTTTTTTAATAAACACCGGGGCTACTATTGGAAGATATACGGTATACACTGTGTGTGTGTCAGTGTGTGTCTCCTCCCCAGCATGAACTATTTTGGTTAAACTACTCCACGTATCAGTGCCAGTAGACTTAGGAACATCTTATCTCTTCCATTTCATGCTGTGTTTAGCAGAGCGGCTCCACTGAGAGGTAATATTAGTTGGTTGGTCCATGATTTCGGTCCAGGTTGAAACATCTCCACAAATGTTGGGTGAATTGCCATGACATTATGTACACAATTATTGTCCCTAGACAGTAAATTTGATTTGTGTTATCACAGGATTTTCCTACGCTGACATTTTTTTGGCTTATAGAGAAATGTCTCCACAACCTTTGGACATAAAATCATAACAATTACTGCAGATATTTCTTGCAGGATGAATTCTAATGTCTTTGGTGCTTTATTGACTCTCTACTAGAAGCCTACTTTTAATTTGTTCAGCAGGCCTATGACCAATCGTCTTGTCCTCAGCTTTGTAGTGCTAATCAACATGCAAATATGCTAAAACTAAGATTATACTATCATGTGCATGTCAAAATATAACACAATCCCTTAAAAGGCTGTAAACTGTATATAAAAAGTTAATGTTTACCTTGCAGTCTCAAATCAACCAAGTGTTCTCCTCGACTGCAAAAAATGTGAACACTCATAATGATTGCTTTTGCTTCACATATCAAATACTTTTCAAGATATATGTTTTTGAAAAAATGGTCCATCGACCCACTTTCAGGTCTTTTTTAAAATCTGGCAATATTTGAATGTGAATACTGTATCTCAGAAACTATCAAAGATAAAAGGTTGAAAGTTGAACCGATCTTTCATACCATCAAAATGAATCAGTGTCTGTAATTTGGGACACATTCATTAAGTATTGGCTAGTTAAAATATATTTTTAAAAAGTCCAATGCTCCTGCAAAGACCCATATTTGAGCACATATTCACCAAATCTCAAACTACAAAAGACAACTAGAGATGATTTTTGGATAGTATCTAGTTGAACTACTGTAAAGCTGTAAAATAAAGCATGTAGAATACTTTTAACCTAAAACTCTTAGTCACAAAAATGCAGCTTTCATGCTGGATTGAGCAAATGTGTCTTAATTCTATGCCTATCAGTTTTTAAATTGTATTGTTTTTTTCTGTGTTGCTTTTATTTACTTATCTTTTAAATCTTCAAATAGCTGTTCAGCACTTGTTTGAAAGAGCTTTATTAATAAAGTTATTATTATTATTATTATTATTATTATTATTATTATTATTATTATATAATAAATATGACAAGCTGCACCACAAAAACATAAATAACAGGAGACTTCTGGAAAAAAAATACTTTTTTAAAAAACGTGCATGTTCTCATTTTCAGAGCGTACCCTACCTACCAACCATTTTGAAACCCGGAAGAGTCTGTTATGTAAATTACACTAAGAGGCAAAACATGCATATATTTAATATATTTATTAATATATTTATTTGATCTTCTCAGGTATGACTAGAATAGTTACAACAATGTCCGATACCTTCAGCAATCTCACAAGAATTGCAAGAATTCCCTGACATTTGTGAGTCTTTATACTGAGACTAAGATTATTATTCCTAAATTTGATGTAATAGTTACTATGGTTACTATTCTCTCGCGAAAAAGTAGCTTAGAATGAAGAAATCGACCGTACTGAACATAGCATCACAACAGTCGATGCTATCTATGTGCAGTTACAGTTTCAGGGAGGCGCACGTCAGGTTACGATGTAGTGTTTCGGAGGTGTTTGCGTACCTACACCATAGTTTTAACTCAGAAGTATAAATCACCCGTTACATTTCGAGAGGAAGCGTGTAGAAGAGCTGCCATTTTCTTTTCCTCCCCTGCTTTTCCTCGGTTTGTTAGTGAGTTGATGTGCGCAGTTATAACTTTTCTTTTGACTAAGTTAGTCAGCTGAAGGATTTTTGTTTTAAGTTGCAGCTGTTTTGTTTGTTATGTTGGCCTTAGCTCTCCCTGAAGCTAATTTATTCTTCCTTTTTCAATATCCTGGCAATAGACTATTTCAAACGGACCCAAACAGTCTCCTCGTTTTCTCCATCTACTACTATGTTATTCTCTTTACCCCTACACCAACCTGCGGACGTAACAAACATACTGACCTTACAAGAATAGCTTCTGGATTCAAGGCTGTGGTTTTTGAACACGCTGCAGCGCCTCGTCCCTGTTGTGGATGGTGTTATCTCAAACACTCGCTTGGTTGCGCTTGTATTTGTTGCTTCTTTTAAAAAAAAAAAAAACAGAAAATCAAACTGTAAATGTTTCACAAAGGTTTTGTAGTTTCTGCCAGGCTTGTAAAACTGCCAGAAATTCAAATTCGACTTCAGTACCCATCATTTCCTGAAATTTACAGTCCTTTGTACTGCTGAAAATCCCAACTTTAATGCAAGGCATAAACAGTTGTTGATTTTTAATTGGCCATATGCCAACTGGGACTTTTACTGAAAATAATTTCACCCCCACGCTAAAGCTTCTAAGAACCATCGCCACATCAATGTATTTACTAACTGTCTAAAACCTCCCAAATATTTCCTGCATTATTTAAATTATAGCATTGCCATTTACCCCTATATAGCTTTGATGCTTACATCTAACGCTGTTGAACCTTGTAATCCTCTTGGCCACAGATGCCTTGATGCTGCGCTTGAGTGCAACACCTGGCAAAACAGCGACACTGATCACTCTGTTGGAGTTGAAACCATGTGCACCATTTTTTACTCTTGGTGTTTGCTTGTTAGAACCCAGAAACAGCAATTAGTTTAGACTTAACCAGTCAATTGTCATTATGGCACATTAAAGCACTTCTGTGCATGAGTGAAACCTCACATATATTCAGCGAAACAGCGGCAACGTTTTTTTCATTGCTTTATGTCTTCATCATTAGAGAGGTGGTCCTGTGACATACTTGTTTATGATGAACCTTGCCTCTTGCCCCAATGCTAGCGTGAATGGGTTTCAGTGGCCCCTTGTAGGTTTCTACAGGATAAAATTAATGGATGGATTGAATATACTAAGCATGTCAATTTCATTTTAGTTTGTGGTTCACGTTCAGCCCATTTTGAGCTCATGTGGACCGGACCAGTGAAACTGCCCTTTCTGCCAGTGTACAGAAATCAAATACACATTTAATCTCTGAGATAGTTTAATATTTTTTTATTTTATGCCTCAGTTTTCTGCATTATAAAAAAAAAATGCTGTTGTAGTGAATAAAATAAATCTGTCAGCACGACTATTTGGGCTCAAACTGTAAGAAGTAAATGTGTAAAATGACAGAAATCTACAACTTAATTACTTTGGTGTAGTATGAATAGCCATGGGGGAGGCTTAATCAATATCAAAAAATGTAAAATTTATTAAAACACAATAAAAAGTCCAACATTTCTCATCTTTTTCAGTTTTTCTTTTTTTTTCATTTCATTTCAGTCGGAGTCTTTGTAGGGCCACTTCTGGCCCCCGGGCCTCATGTTTGACAGCCCTGGATTGGATAGATGACAGCAGTGATTGACAGGCAACCACAAAAAATATGACGTAGGTGCAGCTGTGCTTACTGATAGTATGCTTTCATTACAGATCATAATTTTGGCTTGTGTTGTTAATAGCAGTTAAACACTTTAAAGACAAGGTGAAGTGTTGCTCAAACAAACACACAAACCTCCACCCACACACACACACAAACTGCTCTCAGGTTATTACAGGGTGTCATTGTTTAATTCTTGCTCATTAAATGCTCCAGACAATGACAAAGCGCCTCAGTCTCTGACAGCCTCTTTGTTAACCCTCTCCCTCTTATCTCTTTCCGCCTCCTATTCTCGCCCCTCTCTGCTCCGCTTTGTGTCTATTGTACGACACTCAAGGACGATTTGACGGCATCCCCAGCCACCACTTAAACATCCCTATTCATCTCCAAGTAAAACCTGCGCGGGAGAGAGAAATACCAACTCAAACTGTCGAGAGAACAATTTGCGAAAGCCTTGGAATGTCAGATACCTCTCGCCACTTACTGGTAATATAAAACTCACGCTGATGGAGACAACGCTGATGGCATTGGCGGCGGAGACAGCGGTGATATAAGATGTCATAACCCTGTGTCCTTGCGCCGAGTGTTTCAGAAGCATCAATCTGTTTGACCTTTATCCGGGACTCAAGCCTGTCTACGCTCAAATTTTTCCTCTCTATTTCTTTCACTCTCTCCTGGCCTGCCCTGACAATGATTGTTACAAAGAGTGCTGGGAGTCTACATGTGTGCCCGTGCGAGCGAGGGCGAGAAAGACAGAGGAAGATGGAGAGACAGAGAGAGGCTGCCCCTGAGTGCATTCGCTTAAGAACTGGGGGCCACCTGAGAGCAACCGAGCACAGAATAGCGAAGATGAGAGAAAATGAAGAGACAAAAGCACTTCCCTGGTGTAATTATGCTTTCATTTCATGGCCAAGTATCCACATGATGTGCCCTGCATGCAGAGACACTCATTAGGGTTATGGCACATCGGGAATATAACTGGCATCTGCCTGTTGAGAGCAAGCAAAAGTAGATGCACTGTCAGGGTGTGACTGCGAAAGCAACGCCAGTAAAAGATGCAGGGGTTACAACTGTGCAGTGCGGCACAACAGTGAGCACATAAAGAGCTTGCTCTCACATTTGCATGCTTGCAAACATCTTTTTTTTGAGCAAACATAGCTGGTATTATGTCGCTAATGACGACGGTTCTAGTGGTTGTTTTTCTGACTTTTAGGGCAAGTTTTTTTTCCCCCAGTTTTTCATTTCGGGGAGTAAATATCGAATTTTTGGATGAGCACAGTCTCTCCTGTGATGCTCGTGAAAGGAAAACACCAGAGCAAACAACAAACCTTCTCAAAGCATTACTACAAATACAAACAAAGCTTAGAACGAATCCACAGAACTTACCCGGCATCAGAGGAGAATTCCCCCCGCGTCCCCTCTGCTAGTAAAGCAGTCGGTTCCTGATGCTTGGATCAATGTTGCAACAAATAACTCTAATATGTCTGACTGTGAGCGCTGTCATGCCCTACCTTATGCACCGCTGAAGAAGAATGGGATGTTAATGTGGTTAAATATGCGCTCTCATTACTGCTGGCAGGGACTCACTTCATTAACAGCCCCCTGCTAATGTGCCACTCTACTTTTTTTGTACTTTTTTTTGTGTGCGTTTGCCAGTCTCTGTGTGTCACTGGCTTGTGATACATGAAGAGAGAGATAGAGAAGTTGCGCGATGGAAAAGTGCACGTCTGCGCTCCAAACACACTGTACAGGTGTTTGAATGTAGGCATGACGGAGGATGAAACAGACATCTGTGTGCCTGCGGTTCTCCAGCAAAGGTGAGCTGAGTATTAATTAAATAAGCAAGCTCCAAAGCTGTCAGATATTGATCAGTGCACAATTTGTTCTCTTTTATGTAGTCCTCATCCACATATCCTCCTTTGTGAGTCACTGGGATTTAATAAGGGAAATCAATGAAAAAATAATGGCTTCCATGTAGATTCACCCCAACAGAATCAGGAGAACTGATATTTTGTATTTTCTTATAGCAGTTTAGCACCAAAAGCATTTTCTACAATTCACCCAAGCACATTTTTTGTATGTCAAAGTGCTTTCTAACTAACATTCACGCATCCCAGAGCATCTGCAGCTTTAGACTGGAATCAAACTGCCAAACCTTCCCTTGGTGCAGTCCCTGCTTTAGAGACACAGCCACACCAACCAGGAGGTATATGCAACTCTGTGTAGGAAGTAATAATCAAATGAGGTCCTGAAACACGTAAAAAACCCCTTCGTGTATTATTTTAACGACGGGAGGTGTCATCTTTGTGTCGTTATCAGAGACACAGTGATACCCCTTTAGGGTCGTTTTACTTCATGATAAACAACCAAGAAGAAAGGAGTTCAAGTCCTGTACAAGGCCGTCTTTTCTGTCCTTATTTTCCTTTAGTTTTTGACTCTGTTTGCTTTCATTTAGACTTTAAATTTGAGAATAAATGATGCAGCTATGGTTAGAGGAAAGATACTGGGTTAAAATAGATTTGTTTGCAAAGTTGACGATATGTTAAAAGGCAACCAAGTGCATCAAAGTTATCTAGCTTTTCCATTGCTACCATGTTTGGACGTCCATGGTTGCCACAATTACACGTCCGGTGATAGCGACAAACCAACACCTTTGCCCACATTCAAATGGTGTCAGTTAAAAAAATTCAACCAATAAAGCATGTCACAATGAAAACATCTCACAACTTCTGATTGAGAGTTTTTGTGTGACTGCTGCGTTTGCCAGACACGCAGAAGATCCGTGGTTCAGTCCTGTGAGGAGACAAATTCTTGGGGGGTTGCGTCAGGAAGAGGATCTGGTGTAAAAAGCTTCCTGCTGTGAATAAAGGGCTTTTGTACCGTATGATCATCATGAAATGAGACTAGGTTTGATTTTACAGAACAGTCATAGCCAAAGGTTTTTTTTATACACTTTGCTGCTTCAGTTTTTATTCAGATTGCTTTTTTTGATGGTTTTATTCTGACTCTATGATACAATGAAAATAAATTGTAAGCATTTCATTAGTTTCAAAGACTTTTATCGGCAAATAAATCAAATTTACTCAAAGAGTAAGCATTTACAGTGTTGACCCTTCTTCTTCATAACTCCTGCAGTTCTCTGTGACATGCTGGATATCAGTTTCTGGGCCAAATTCTGATTGATGGTAATCCATTTCTGCCATACCAGTACTCAAAGCTGATCCTAGTTTGTGGGCTTTGCTTGTCCACCCTGTTTTTAGGGATTGACCTCAGATTCTTGATTGGATTAAGATCCGGGGAGTTTGACGATCTCCAAGAAAACTAGTTATCAGTTTTGCCTTGTGACACTGTGCTCCATCACCCTGGAAAATACACCGATTGTCACCGCTATTGCTCCTGAATGGCTGGTTTTTATACCAGTCTTTGTACATGGCAGGGTTCTGGGGCAGAACTGTGAGTAAGGCATGGATGTGTAGCAGCCCTACACACGGATAGTTTTGGAATGCTTCGCTGTAGGATTCATTGTGATGCTCGTCACTTTTGGCCACATGAGTGCATTCATTTTTGTCTCCCTTACCTTGCCTGCATTCCACTGACCTACACATTGACTTAAGTTAATGCAGACTAACCCCGAAATACAACTACTGATTACAAAGTTATTATCTTAGGCTCAACCTTTTTCCAAACATCAAACCAAAATTTACTGCTAAATGTGAGAATTTAGTACTTTTAGTCTCCAAAGGATAGCTGGGTTCTGACATTTTGACTATTTAAAGAGATTTATGTCCCCACAACATGACTAATACGAGCTCACACACTCAGACACACACTCAGAAACACACGCACACATACCTCTCTCACCAGTGTCTGGGATTCTGGCAATTAATGGGGCGGCAAATGAGATTGTTACTGATGTGTGGTAGCGAGTTGAGCGAAGGTGTGGAGGTGATGGAGGGAGACAGGAGGAAGACAAAGAAGAGCCGAGGGGAGGCAAATGGCGTGAAAATGTTGTGATGCAAATTAGAAACTTTTGCATGTTTCAAATGTAGGTTGGGGTCCTGAAAATAGACTTCTGGGTAACTTTCAAATTCCTGTAAAACAGGTGTGAAGCTAAAATAACACAAAGAACAGCGACTTTAACTTAGAGACCCAAGTTTGCAGGTAAACTCAGATTATTTTTTTTGAATGTTTCTGTGATATAATGATAAACAGTTGGAAGCATTTCAAAGTTTCAAAGGCTTTTTATTGCCAAATAAATGCATGCAGATAGGCAGTATTTGCAGTGTTGACCCGTCTTCTTTATACCGTCTGCAGTTCTCAGCTTCCGGGCCAAATCCTGATTGACGGCAATCCATTTCTGTCTCATCGGTGCTCAAAGCTGATCACTGAGCTCAGCTTCAGCTTGGAGTTTTGCTCGTCCACTCGGTGATTGATCATAAATTCTTGATTGGATAAAGATCTGGGGAGTTTCCTGGCAATGGATCTAAAATGTTAATGTGATGATCTCTCAGTCAGTTAGTTATCACTTTTGCCCTGTGACATGCTGCTCCATCAAGCTTGGAAAATGCATAGATTATCATCACTGGTGCTCCTGGATCTCTGAAAGAAGTCGGTCTTTGAGAACATTTTTTTAAACCATTTTACAGGTAAATGACAATTTTTAAGGACTTTAAAAGGAAGAGTGTGCTCTAGCAGAGTGTGTTTCTCCTGCTGACAGTCAGCCACTGTATGTCTGTGACTGCACAGATACCTCTTGCATGCATAAATAAATACAGGATGCATTGTTTCTGCACTTGAAATGAAACCTGAAAGGAGGCTGATTTTGTTTCATGACGATTCTGTATTCCCTCCCTACGTTTTTCCTTCACTCAGATGTATATTATGACCCACGTCTTCTGCCAGGGTGACTCATCTTAATTGCTTATTGCCTCTTCTCCTCCATTTGTCTCTCCCCTCTTGTTGCCAATCCTCGGTGACTGTAACAGTAGCCACCGGAATAACGTCCCCCCCAGAGGGGGGGTTAGGGGTTACAAGAAAGACTTGGCTGTGTGCGAAAACGTCTCCCTTGGGGGCCTCTATTTTCCTGCAGGTGGTGAATCAAGGGGAAGAGCTATCCATTTATATCACTTAATCCAGAGGACACACTATTAGAGTGCTAGACAGGAGGGAAACTCACACGTCGTTGCCAGCACACCCACACCCACACTGTGCTTAAGTGTGCTATTACACGTGTGTGTGCATTAATGCCTTATAGATACGCATTTTTGTTTTATTAGTGAAGTCATAGCTTTGAATATCAATCACACCTTCACCAAGATATATTTTATTTTGGAATTGTGTTGACACATTAACTGTGTCCAAATTCACGATGCAGTTGTCAGAGTCCATTAATCTTAGTCTTTCTTGTGTCAGCGTTTGTCTTTTCATTGCGTTTTGTATGCACGGTTTAATGTTCACACTCATGTTAGTGAGTGTAATGACATACATTACTGTGCAGCTGATTGTGTACTTTCTATTGACTGTGTAATATGACGTGACACGCCGACATTTCGTTTTTCTTTGTCATGACGGCAGCAACACCTCCCACTCAGTCCTGAATGTATGGCTGACTGTGCTGGTTGTGTTTTTTGTCATCGCATCTCTCAGTAATCTGCGGGACTGCACATAACAAATGTCTT
Source organism: Benitochromis conjunctus (assembly GCA_015052645.1). Lineage (NCBI taxonomy): Eukaryota > Metazoa > Chordata > Actinopteri > Cichliformes > Cichlidae > Benitochromis > Benitochromis conjunctus. Next base: position 3,076 of record VOQK01008819.1, on the reverse strand, counting down.
CAATCTGTTGTCTAATCACGGCTCAACCGGGGGAACAATAACACGCTGACATCATACAGCAGATTACGGTGAATCTGCTCTGCTCTCGCGGGGCTTTGTCGAGTTGTTCCGCCACACTTGGGGGAGAAACGGAGTCGAAATTTAATAGAATATTTCTCAGGTATCGCTAATCTGGTTAGTTTCTCTGACAATTCCTCTTCCCTCCAAGTTAAGGAAATGCAAATTGTGGCACTCTAACTTTGAGAAACTAAAGCTTCATATTTTACAAATAGCAATCATAATAAGATGCAATTCAAGCAATGCAATTTAGGATGAAAAACAGCCATAAAGACGAGTCTCTGAATAATTTCTCCCACTGCTTTTGTCATTATTCCCAGAAAGATGACAGTGTTCGTTTGACGTTCCATTTACAATGGGCTCCTACTGTGGCTGAAAATACAGTTAATTTACATTTAGTTATCAAACTCAAACATGCACAAAATGAATGAGATCCATCCATGCATAATACATTTAATATTAAAAATGACTGGCGCCATATTTTATCTATATGACCACGCCTTTGGCTTATAACAACCTTTCCAATCTCAGCCCTGCAGAGTCCAGATGTCACTCAGCTGCAGCACTATTACAAAAAATATCAAACAGGGAGTTGAATCAATTGGATGTGGTGTAACGATGTAATCAATATGCATCATGTTCTGTGTTTCTCACATGGCATTTAATCATACTAATGGCTGTTCTTTAAAGTGGTAAGTGAAGCATGATGACACATCTCAAATGCTACACTTGTCCTCTCGCTCTGGTTTAGCTTCAGCTGAACAAATTGACTGTATGCGGTGAGCGAGGCAGCGCCGTGACCTTTTCCCCAAACAGTTCTACAGTACAGCCCGCCTCCAGTTTGATATCTACTGCGTTCAATTGAAAAAGATACCGGTTGAATTGACAGCCCACTCCTCTCTCTCCTGCAAATAAATCTGTACGTCCCCCGTCCTGTCCCCCCCCCCCCCCCCCCCCACCAATTTAA
>VOQK01008818.1:8759-26323 GCA_015052645.1 Benitochromis conjunctus | reverse complement strand
AGCGCTCCTATTACCACTGAGACCACTGTTACCTTCACCCTCCACATCTTCTAGAGCTCTTCTCTGAACCCTTGGTACTTCTCCAGCTTCTTGTGTTCCTTCTTCCTGATGTTGCTGTCATTTGGTATCACTATGGCTGTCTTCCTCTGCTTGACCACCACTACTATGTCTAGTTGGTTAGCCACCACCATTTTGTCCATCTGTATCTGGAAATCACACAGGATCTTTGCTTGGTCATTCTCCACCACCCTAGCAGGCGTCTCCCATTTTGACCTCGGGACTTCCAGGCCATACTCGGCACAGATGTTTCTGTATACTATGCCGGCCACTTGGTTATGGCGTTCCATGTATGCCCTGCCTGCTAGCATCTTGCACCCTGCTGTTATGTGCTGGATTGTCTCGGGGCATCTTTACACACCCTGCACCTGAGACAATCCAGCACGTAACTTAAACATTTGTTTAAAGTACTGAAACTGTATTCTATTTTTCTATCAAATAAAAAAGCTATTCTGACTGGTCATCACAAAAGCAAGTGAGGCACCTGTTAGAATCCTGACAAATCAGAGGATAAATCATTTTTCTCTAATCCTAAAAGTGGCTTAGAGCTAATTACAGTATTGACTATAAAATAGTGGTAATTCTCTAGAAGTCACTAAATGAATTAGGCTCAAAGTACACCTCTGATATGTTTGAGGATTGGGGCTGGTTCAATAATGCTAAAAATAGAAACATAACAGAGAGAAATGTGTTTTAGTCTGCTTAGATTAGGTTCAATTAAACTTTTACAACAGCCATTCTGTAGATTTTTTTAAATCCATAGTGTAATGGTGTGGCAAACCTTTTTGTTAAGTACATTTTTGTTTTCTGAACTTCTAAGTGTCTGTGTTCTTTTAACTGCGTTTATGCATTGCATTCCTTGCTTTTCCTGTTTATATCAATCTTGAATGATCTTTGTGTTTCAAAACTGCTATAAATAGGAGAGACTGGGGTGAGTTGAGCCAGTTTTTACTTAAAGTGACTTTAAAGTGAGGCCATGACAGTAATGCTTCCAAATAAAATATGTAAATATATTTCAGGATGTTTTGCATCCCTGGAAATAATCACTTTGGATCTGAAATATAATATTTAAAACACATAGCTTTCTGAAAAAAAGTGGTCTTGTGGCACAACTTACCCCCAGTGTGGGGTAAGTTGTGGTTTTGGAGAGAATACCTTGGGGTAAATTGTGCCATTAATTAATAACGGAAAACAGTATATTTTGATCTCAGAAACTGTAATCCTATATAAAAGCTAGACAAATTTAACACAAAATTACTTATCTAAGGTTTATTTAAAGTTATTTTACAACATCAAAGGCCAATGTTATACAAGCTAATTCTGCTACCCACTACTCCCTTCTGGCTGTACCACCAAGTTTTTGTGGTGTGGGTAGTTGTTTTGTATGCACATCTTCTCTAGGGATGAGTCGACTTTTCATTCACAGACCTATTACTACTTCTCCGTAAAAACTTTGCACAAGTGTCAGCACCATCAACCAGTCCAACATCGTTGTAGGATCTGGTTTTGCCTGCAAACTTCACAATGACAATCACAATTACTTTCAGATGTACATATGAGCATCTTCATTGCCGAAGCCGCTGCACTGAGCTGCGGCCGCAAGGTGGTTGGTGCCTGTTGTGGTGGTAACCCCCGAACCAAATGGTGAACACCAAGGGTAAGGGGAGCCACCAAGCTGAAGAAGGATTCCTATCCGGTTTGGTTAGCCTGTGGGACAGTGAGCTGATAGGTACCGACAGGCCAAGCGGGACATGGCTCGGGCAGTGGCTGAAGCAAAAACTCGGGTGTGGAAGGAGTTCGGAGAGGCCATGGAAAAAGACTTTCGGACTGCCTCAAGGAGATTCTGGCAAATCGTCAGGTGATTTAGGAGGGGAAAGCGGTGTTCTACCTGTCCTGTGTATACTGCGGGTGGAGCGTTGGTGACTACAACTGAGAACATTGTCAGGCAGTGGAAGGAATACTTCGAAGACCTCCTTAATCCCACTGGCACATCTTCCGTGGAGGAAGCAGAGTCTAGTGACGAAGGGGAATCCCGCCAATCACCGGGGGCAAGGTCACTGAGGCAGTTAAACAACTCCTTGTTGGCAGAACCCCAGGGGTGGATGAGGTCCACCCTGAGTTCCTGAAGGCTCTGGATGTTGCAGGCCTGTCCTGGTTGACACACCTCTACAATGTTGCATGGAGATCAGGGGCAGAGTATGTCTGGATTGGCAGACCGGGGTGGTGGTTCCCATCTTTAAGAAAGAGGACTGGAGGGTGTGTTCCAACTATAGGGGAATCACACTCCTCAGCCTCCCTGAGAAGGTCTATGGCCAGGGTGCTGGAAAGGAGAGTCCGTCCGTTAGTCAAACCTCTGATACAGGAGGAACAATGCGGTTTTCGTCCTGGTCGTGGAACACTGGATCAGCTCTTTATCCTCTCAATCTTGCAAGATCTTGGTCCGCATAGCCGGCAATAAGTCGGACTTGTTCCTGGTGGGTGATGGGCTGCGCCAGGGCTGCCATTTGTAACCGATTCTGTTTGTAATTTTTATGGACAGAATTTCTAGGCGTAGCCAAGTGGTGGAAGGCTTTCACTTGGGTGGTCTCTAAAGCGATATCGAGTGATTAAAATCCTGATTAAAATCCGGAATTTTAAATATACATTTATTTTGCCTGAAACGCCAGAATCTCAGGTTAAACCTCACAAAACTATTTTGACAACCACCAAACAGCTAAAACAGTAAATGAGAGCAGGTAAACTGATTCTGCAAAAAGACGTAAACCCAAAGTGCGGACCCGATGCATCAGAATCAGTGAGATATCGGTTTTCTCACCCGACGGCACATACACGGACACGCTGCTGGGGCTGAAAGCCGACAGCTCAGTGATTCTGATGCGTCGGGTCCGCTCTTTGTGTTTACGTCTTTTTTGGGCTAGATTCTGAAGCTGCGGGTTTTGTCTCTCTCCAACCAAAATTGACTGAACCAGCAGCAAAAGAAGATCCAAACTACGCTTCACATTTCGCTTCACATAAACATCGTCATGAATTCCCTCTTACTTTTGCTGTTTAGCTTCCACCACGATAAAAATCACACTTCCTGCAGAGCTCTCTCTCTCTCTCTCTGTCAGTGTACTTCAAGTTTCCCATCTAAAAATCTCTGTTTTCTGCATTATTCGCTTGCTTATTACCCACCAGTCTACCGTTGTTTACAGCGCTGCCGGCCACTGTTTTTTTTTTTTTCTTATTTAAATGACTTCCAACAAGAAAGTCTCATTTCTGCTGTTCAATACTGAAGAAATTGAAACTTTTTAAAATTATGCAAAATTGCAAAACGCTTAGCTGTGTCTATAATAAAACCGCTGTAACTTTGCTCTGCTTCACTTCAGCAGCATCAGGTAATGTTCATATGTTGATTCATGGTTTTCTTCCGTTTTTGTTCTACTGCAGAATATTTTTAAGGTTATCTGTTATAAAAAGCCAGGCCAGGAAAATCTACTTCATGTTTATCCTCAGTTACTTTGACACAAAGGCATCTGCTGTGATGCTCACAGCTCAAAAGAAGTCTCACAAGTGTCAGCTTTCTTTTTATAGATATAAAAATATGGATATGTACTGATAAATGATCAGAATTATAATTTTTCTGACTGTCTGAGGGAAAATTTCCCAAATTGAATCGAAACCTTGTGAATCAGAATTTTTTTGCAAAACTAGTTGTGTCTTTAGCTCCGAATGACCTTTATAACTGTAATATTTATACTATCCTAAATATGCTTTTTACCATAAAGTATGCTTTCAATACTCCAGTAGCAATGTATTCACAAATATATCATATGTCTGGCTGATATATTTGTGAATATATTGCTAGTAGAGTACTTTAAATGTATCTGCTCATATCAGCCTTACTGACAGATATTCAATTCAATTTTATTTATACAGCACCAAATCACAACAACAGTCGCCTCAAGGCGCTTTATATTGTAAGTTAGACCCTATGATATCATATCTGATATCAATATGTCACCAATGTTAGAAGCCTAAACTATATTTTAAACAGTTTGATATATGAACCTCACAGTAATCATTATAAAGATTCAAACTTTCTAATCTTTTTATGCAATTTGGAGAGGGTCAAGCGGACGGTTTGATTAATTTTGAGACAGAACGACCTTCTGGCTAATCCCATGCTATTGTCACATTTAAATTTTATTAGTATATACTGTATATATAGATATTGTTAACATTTAACTAGTTATAGAACTGTAGAAAACTTAAGTGACTAACCGTGTAACTTTTTTTAATGTGCCAACTTTACAAGGGCATTTAGATTTGCTTTAATTAATTTCCAGATTCTAGACATTGATTGATGCAGGAGAATGCTGTTTTACTGATGTGGCACCTGACCTCTGCCTTTTTTACATTATGCTCCATAGGCTAAAAGACATTACATAAGAGTTAGTGATGTATTTACATCCCATTGATTGAATAACTATTGCATTGAACTATTTTTATGTAGTGTACCTTTCTGGATATTTTGTTAATATTATGTCTCTCTCAATTAAAATGAAACTATCATAAGAATTACATTCATTTTCCTGTAACTGAGCAAACTGACAATTATGACCCAATGCTAAATTTATTTGCCCAACTTTGTCAGCGTCTGCTTTTCAGTGGTTTTCTTCATCTCTGTCTGAAACTCCTTTCTGTGTCTGTTTTTAAAGAGAGGTCCTCCTCTCTTGCCGACAGCGTGCCCCAAGGTTCTGTTTTGGGGCCCATATTGTTTCTTTAAAATCTGCTCTTTACCTCTTCAGATTATTCTGAGCACTTTCAAGGACATATCACTGCTACACAGATGACATTCAGTTGCATGTCTTTTTTCCTCCCTGTTAACTTCAGGTTCTGCTTTTGACTTACAGAGCAATGCATGGACATGCACACAGATCAGTGAAGTTTTACATCTTTACATCTCCAGCAGGGCCCTGAGGTTATGTGATCAGGGCTTGCTGGCTGTGATCCAAAGGAGACAGAGCTTTTGTAACAGTGGCCCCCAGACTCTGGAACGTTCACCCACTGAACCTAAGAACTGTGGACTTGTGGTCTCTTTTAAAAAGCAGATAAAAACTCATCATTTTAACCTTCTTTTAGTTACCTTGCTTAAAGGTAACCACTAGCTTAAAGTGCTTAGACACAAGTCTACTTTGAGTTGCCTAAAATGTAGCTATAAACTGATAATGATAATAATAATAATAATGAAAAAATAAGTACCCAGACAACATGAGGTGAGAGCCAAAGCACATGTTTGTATTGTGTGCTTGTGTGTAAGTGGATATGAGAGAACTGGACAATATCAAAGCAGTCAGTAGAAACAGGAAGTGACTGCAGGAAAGCGTATATATAGAGAAAGAGGATGTGTGGTGAGTGTTAAAGGTGTTATATACGACATTCAGAAGCCTTGAATGTCACAGTGGATCACCTGCATGTCAAAGCATGACAAAACACCTCCCCTTCGTGTTTCATTTACAAGCTGAAAACAAGAAAAGGAAAAAAAGTCTAGTCACAACCATTAGCCTGATCCTGCCATGTAAAGTGCATTGATGGCCAGGAAAAGCTAGAGTAAGATGACACATGTTGAGCCCAGCTTTGTCATGAGAGTATTTGCTTTTGTTTTGATACTCTCCTCTGTTCTGTTTCACCATTATGTGTGGTCTGCTTGTATGTGTCTGCTCCACGAAGCAGAGGAAATACACACAGTGAAACTGAGCAGAGAACAAACCAGAAGTCGAGACGCTCACACTGAATGAAACAAGTGCATATACCAGATTTCTTGAACAACATAAGCACTGACTGAGAATTCATACTCTGGAACATGCAACATTATCCCACTACAGTTAGGTGACAAAGAAAATGCACCTGTAACATGGGTTGTGTTATTTTTTTGTCCAGCTCAACACACGCAAGCACGCACGCACGCACACCATTTCAGTGCTTTGCAGTCTTTACTTACAGAGTTGCCTATTTAGGCTGTTGTTGACAGCTAGCTCACTGACAGTTGCTGTTCCAGGTCTGTTCTCTGGGGCAGGTCTCCTTCCATGTCCCGGCAAGCTATTGAAATCGGGGAGGCATGCAAAGATGATGATCACAAGCTGGATTGGCCAGGATCCCTTGGCACTGCCTCCTGAACTTGCTAAACCACCCTCTACTGCAGTTGAGCCACAGACCACACCCTGCCACATACCACCACCCAATTCAGTGCGGGGAGCCATCCGGCCTAGTCTACCTCCCCCTCCTCGTGAGCAGGAGAGGAATTCAGCCAAGACCATCCACCCTGTGGACCACATTGAAGCACCGGGTGAGCCAAGCGTTGGCATCTTTCATGTGGTGGAGTCACTGCAGTGAGGCATGATCTGAACAATGGGTGAATAGGCATCCCAGGAGGTAATAATGAAGCGAGTCAACTTCCCACTGGATTGCCAGGCACTGTACAATCTACAATGCTGAACCTGGTTTCCTGCTCCAACAGTTTCTGCATGATGTACATCACTTAAGGGGATCAACCCCCCTTAACTGCAAGGACAAAACAGTCCCCTGCACTCCTGCTTGAAGCATCAGTCGACAGGATGAAAGTGAGTGAAAAGTCACCAGTGTGGAACTACACAAAACTATGGGGCAACACAAAGCGCTGTGTGACTTTTCTATCGCATAGAAAGCATAGCAGCCAATTCCTTCTGAACTATTTGTCTTTTATGATCAGACATTCTATAAGGATGTGAACGCCCAGGGACGAGTCTCAAAATTGTGCTCCATGAGTTCGGCGCGACCGGGCAGGGGTAAGAACAGATCTGCAAAACACTGTTGTAGTGCACCAACATCTGCTCTCTGGGCTAGAGTGAGGTAATGACGTGAGGATGAAATAGGTGAAATTTGGCACGCCAGGCCCTAACCCATCTCAATCCTTAACCAGGCTCACCAGAGAAGCAGATTCAGCCTCCCTCTAGGCTTTTAAGAGGTTGAGGTGATATATCTTTGTTGCTCCAACTCTGTCCCACTGCACCACTTCACAGTCAACATCCTCCGCTCGCCACGTGACCACCGAGGGTCTTTGCCAGTTGGCGAGTAATTCTGAGGTGGATGAAGGGACCAATGCAAGCACTTTATCTCCTGGTGAAAATTGCTTGAGTCTAGCCCCTACAGGTACTGCTGACGTTCTCGGGCCTGGAGCAAATTCTCTCATGATAACCTCCCCAATGTGTGCAGCTTTGCTCTCAGGTCCAGAATGTATTGGATTTTATTCTTACCTGGGCTTCCTGCCAGTTGTCTTTGATCAGGTCCAACACCCTCCCTGCAGCTTTCTGCTGAACAGCAACTCAGAGAGGGAAACTCCTGTTGAAGTGTGGGGCACCTCTTGCACTGCAAACATAGAGTGTCCAGCCAGCAATCCCAAATGCTTCATCCTCATGAATGAATTTACGAATCATGGACTTTAAAGTCTTCAAGTTCAGCAGCTCCACCAACCCACCAGTCCAGATGCTGGTCTGAACAGATTTAATGCCCAGTAATTCATACAGTTCTTTTAGTGTGCGAGATATGAATGAGGTTCCCTGGTCATACAGTATCTCTTTTGGGATGCTGACTCGGGAGATGACCTAAAACAGCACATGCGTAATACTTGTTGCACAGCGGCATAGCCTTGAGATATCAAGTTGCATAGATCATCAGAATTAATACAAAGCAATATCCCCATGAACTCTGGATAAATGGCCCAATGAAGTCCATGTCAGTGTGTTGAAATGGGACCGCCATCAGTGATAATTGGCACAACAGTGCTGTTGGAAAGGCTGGCTGGTTCACCAGCTGACATTCTGGGCAGGATTTGCACAACTGGCACACATCCTACCAGATGCATCACCCCTCTCCTACCATTGAGCCACAGACCACACTCTGTCATAACATGCATTTTCAAGTCTAGGGGCTTTATGCCCTTATCGGGTCATAAATACAACCTCATAAAAACTACCAGTAACACATGACATTATACTCTGTGTCATTATTTGGTTGGGGACTAAAGAAAAACAGAAGCAGAGTGTGAAAAATTAAATGCACCCTTACTGCTTGAATAGGAATTAAGATTGTAAATGATGTTAAAGTTAATGACAGTACAGGTAAAAAAAAAAAAAAAAAACTAAACAAGAATGGCTTGTTTGGAAGGGAAAAAGGGAAAAGCCTACCGTCTCTAAAAACACTTAGGTTTGGTAAGTTTATTCTGAACAAACCACAACACTTCTTGAACACTGTCCCTGGACAGATGAAAGAGAAATTGAGATGTCGGGACATAATACACAGCACCTTGTTTGGTGGAAAGCAAACACAGCATGTCAGCATAAACACCTCATACCGACTGTCAAACATAGTGGTGGAAGGGTGAAAACAAAACCAGGAGACTGATTCTTCAGAAAGGAAAGAACTGTTATAGATAAGAGGATGGAGAAGAAGAATTGTTTAAACTAGAGGACCTTGCGTCTGCTGCCAAAAACTGAACAACTATTGCTTTGCTGCACTAGACTTGTCTCGACTGGATTTCTTTTCACCGTTACACTCCTGACATGATCCACTGTAGCAGCAAAGATGTACTTGAAGATTTCACAAACATTTTGACTTAGTCTTTTTCTTTCTTCAAATATAAGTTCACACTAATCCCACAAACTTCCGTTTAAACAAAATGCATGCAATAAATAATCTCATTATGTTGTTGAAAACCTAAATTATATAACCCAATATCATAGTGGTGAAGGCCATATTACGATTGACATGATTTCTTACAAACAAGACTTTGACACCTTTGCTTTTTTCTCCTAGGCTTGACTTGCCCTGCATTCCCGGAGCTTCCATATGCAACCAAGTCATCCATCCGTGGGCCACTCCTTGCTTGAACCTAGTGTAATTTGATAATAATAAATTGATAATAATATTTTCCACTGTGGTTAAGCAAATATCCATTTAAGGTTTAAAAAGGGGTCTTAAAATGTTGGTTTCTTTGTATGTTCTTTGTTTCCATGTATGTTAAGACAACAATGTTATTGAGTAATTTAATCTTATGGCTTGTGCTATTTCTTTTGTTATCTGCATGTTGTGTGCACTTGAAGCTGTTAATTTTATTGGTTCAGGTAGTTGCATATAGTGGTCAGCAGGGGGCTGAAAGGTTAACTGCAGTTTTCCCAAAACTTAGCAGGAAATGCATCTTGGGAGTTCCTGTTTCCTTTGATGCTTAGATGTGGAACCGGATTGTTGAGAAGTAGTATTGTTAGTGAGAAATTGGTAAATATGCACATAACTTGTTGAAACACGTTGGTATAATTGTATTGCAGTGGTAAATAGTATTTTAACAAGATGATGTATTTCTGAAACGGGTGATGCAAAGGAACCTGTATGTACAGCGCAGGGCGGGGATTTTCTGCGTGTATGGGATAAGTCGCAAGATCGCCCGTGTGCTCCAATATCCTGAGTGAGCTGAGATGTTGCTGTGGAATGTGAGTGTTTATCAAAGAATGCATGTAACATTTTCACACTTTTTAAAGGAGCCTGGTGTAATTTAGCTCTTTCTATCTTGTTCTGTAAAGTCAGAGGTCACTGCCGTATTTTGTCCTTTCTATTTTATTTCCTTTATTTCTCGCATTGTTCTGGTGCATCTTTTTATTTATCCTTTATTTTGTTACTTTGCCACACTTCTTCTCAGGCTGTATAAGTCCAGATGGTTGTTGTTGGACAAAAGTAAAAGGGGAAAAAAAGACATTTTTGCTTATTCTGTCTTCACCAACAATAAAAGACGACACATTAAGAAGCCCAGTAATTGTGTCCTATGGAGCTACTCATTTCCCTGGCTACACTAGGAAAACCACATTGTACCTCTAGAATTTGAGGTTTGACTAACAGACCTCACAATTTCTTTTCAGAATTGTTTCTGCAAACTCAAGATTTCACTGCAGAATAACAATTATTTAAAAATTCACTTTTGACTCAGTAGCGGACTAGGCTGTTAGTCATCTTTTTAATCATTTTTTTAAAGGGTAAACCAAAAACAAGACACTCTAGCAACTGTAATAATTTAATAATATCCATATATTGTGAAATGTATCAAATTCAGTGATTATCACACATAGAAGCTTAAAGATACTTCAAAGTTTGGATTCCTAAAAGTGTTAATTTTAACTAACAAGATGTGTAATAATGACCTTCAAGACTTTATGAATGAACCTGCTGTCAAGAAAGAGCGATTTGTACTGCATGATAGCAAAGATATACTTTTTATTTTACTCTTTTGGGTTGAGGGTTTACACTGGAAGATTTGTAAGAACTGATGTCTGACATGGCTTTTAATAGATTTAGCTCCACATAATTCGGCAAAGCTGTGCAAAGACACCCATTTCTTTTTTGAGAACTTGAACGGTGCCAAGTTTGACTTCTTTCCCATTTTACTTCACAGCTGGTACAACAGAGAATGCATATTTTTCTCAGTGGAATGTAGTTGACTCATGTAATGCACAAAGACGCCATCAAAGCCTGTTTGGTTGGGATTCAAAGGGATAGACAGACCCCCCGTGGGAAGCGAAGTCATATGGGAGAAAAGTTAGGCAGCGCCTTTGAAGCCTGAGTAAATGAGGTGCTTTTGCTCATCTGGGAAGTGGAAGAGGGAATCGGCAAGAGGATGTCTGTGATGCAGCCAGACATACCTGAAGATGGATCATTTTATAGCAAGGACAAGTGCCATGTCACTTTAACAGCCTCTAGATCCAACAACTCCTGTAGACTCTGAGGTGCAGAGGTGAAGTGAATTGTGCATCAGCAGTGGTTTGAGTGGATAGTTTCATGTTCTTTCAAGCAACATTAAATCAAGAACAAGTGAAATGGTGCAAATGGTGAAATATGTCTACATTGTCAAATCAGAAAATCCGTACAGTAATCTCTAACATTCCTCTTTTAAAAATCCATTCCAGTGTAAAACTGGAAATGGTACCCATTGGTTGTAAGGTATTACTATGGCATTCCACACATAATATTTTTCTTTGCAGTTGTCTAGGGCTGTGTGTAAATTGGCACTTTGAACACCAGGGTGCAAGGTAGCAAACTGCAACCAGGGAAGCTGCATCTCCACAATAAAAATACGCTGGCCAGACCGCAAGCAGCTTTAGTGTTAATATAATGCACCCATGTGGGGATTTATCACCCTAATTGACTGACATTTAGACTTTTTTGCCACTCTGTTGAATTAAACCACCTCTCTTCGTCATCTCATTACATTTTCACACAGACTGACATTTGTTTGACACCTTGTACATTATGCACTTGGCAACTCTACTGTGATGTCAGTATAAAGAGTTCACACAGGTACTAAATTACTTACAGTTTTATAAAAGGAACTGTGTTAGAGCCGCACATGACCTTTTAATATTCTGTTCTAACATAAAAGTTCATTTTGTGGCAGGAAGTCAAAACTTACACAAAGAAATGTTCACTCTGATTGGGACTGTGAAATATTCAGACTAAGAATGTGTGACACGTGCAAAACAGATTTGAGTAATAAATTTAAAAAAGAAACAAGCCCGTTATACAAAAATGACACATTTCTGAAGCTGGTGAAAACAGATGTGGAACATAGCTCACCTGTTAATTAATCTGTGGCATATTGACGCATGGTTATTCTAGGAAGTCTTTTGATCTGAGTTCGATTCATAATGAGACCGCTAATCTCGGGTTGCAAAGAAACTTAATATAGAATAATTAGTGACATCGACAGAAAACATCACTTTACAAGTTTACAAAACCTTTTCAAATTCATGACAATATTTAGGCTTATGTGAACTAAATATTCAATTTACAGCAAAAACACTTTGTGTTCCCCACTCTCTTATTTTCGTGAATCTTCCCCAGTGGGACAAATGATCACATCTTTTTGTTGAGGGTATAAACTGCAAGATTTATAAGAACTGAAGAACTAATGTCTTCAGTGCAACTCTATTCTATTTATACAGCGCTAAATCACAACAACAGTCACTTCAAGGCACTCCTGTGTCTTGCATGGGTTTTACCACATTTACCTCCATATATTTCAGCAAAGCTGTACCAAGATATGGATCTTCTCTAATGGGGCAAATTAGGACTTTCTCATATTACTCTGCTCGATGAGTTGTCTCTTTCCTTACACCAAATGTCAGCCATGTGACATTTGGTGTAATTAATTCCAGTTGAGTTTTCTATTTCTGACCAAGCTGTGTCAAACGAAAGCAGGATGGTGCCATTTTATCACCTCCCAGTAGCACCTCCTGTTTGAAAGGCAGAGCAGTAGGTTGGCAAACAACACTAAACTCTTTATGAGGGGCAATCTACAAAAATCAACCAAGGCTATATTTGCATCTAGAAATGAGCTTTCACTTGATAAAATAAAGCCATTATAAAGATTATGTTCATTGGTGCTCATCTGAAGTAGACGCTGCTGGTGCTATAAACCCAGTGCATGCCATAACCAATTCTTTAAGCCGTCATTGGCCAAAAATACTGTTCGCAAATTCATCGTGTAAACACTGTTTTTTAACAAGAAGAGACAAAGAATACCCCACAAAAGATTTATGGATATATAACCACATAAACAGCAGTTTCGTTGCACCTGAAATAACTTGACTGAAACAAAAGGCTCAAATAATCAGATTACTAGGTAACAACTAAATAACAATAATAGCAAACCTATTCCTTAAATTAACTTAAACCATGTTGTGATTACCCCAAACAAGCAAATAAATAAATAAAGCAAAAGGCAGAAATAAAGGACACAGGAGGAAGAGAGATGGAGGGCACCGGAAGAACATCAAGCTATCTAGAGCGGCTGAGCTGTAATTTACTTGAGAGACGACAGGCAAGATACAAGCAGAAGTCCCAGACTGATAGCTTCTGGTTATGAGGGGAGTGGAACATCAGTTATCTGGTGGCTAAGTGACAGAGCGTGTTGATTGTACACAACACAGCCACAACTCTTCAAAGAGGAACGCCAGGTCTTAAATCAAAGAAAATCCCTGTCGTTTTTCTTTTGCCCTCCTTGGCAATCTATTTCTCCTTAATATTTCTTCACACGCATACGCTCCACCCCTGTATGTTGGCTTGTTTCACACTTTACAAATGATGAGACAAAAACTTTGGCCAGCTCTACTGCACGATGCATTTTTAAACTCCACATGAAATATGTACGATGAGACTCCATCTACAACTCATGCCAGACTCAAGCTGCAGAATAACGACAGCGTCGTAAGCCGCATGAGCAAATAGGTAATGTGCACTTATTACAATTTAGTGTACGCCGTTTTCACATGACTACATTAACTTTCAGTCCTCCAGAAATGAGACTTTGAAAGACTTTTTTGAATAAGCACTCACGAGTAAGCTAGGATATCAAACAAAAGCCAGTGTTAACCCAACAGCTACATAGCAGCAGGCAGCAGTTCCCACAGCTGAAGGCTTGAATTGGGTTGTCAGTACAGACTTGAAGGAGTAGCAGAGGGCCTCAAGCAGCAATTATCAGACTGGCAGCTGCTGATAACTGCCACCAGACAAAACAGGACCGTGAAATATTACCCCTCTACCCTCAGCTTTTTTCCCCCCCACCATTTTCACATCGTCCAGTGCACAAAACCTTTGCTTCCACTCCTGGAGCAGACCGAGTAAATGTGCTCTCCCAAGCTTCCCTTTGATGTGACATCACCCTGCTTAAGCTCTGTCTTAATCCAAAATGTTGACAACAAAGTCCAGACATTTGAAGAACAAACACTACCTTTTACACAGTTCATTTTAAAACCACATCCGGTAAAAATGTAGACAGCTTTATGTAATTTAAAATGCTCGCTGTCGCAGATTTCAGTACCACAACAGTAGCAAACAGGTGAGCTGTGCCAATACCATGCAGTGACACTTAATCATAAACTCAATCATGAAAAGATGGAACTTTTTTTTAAATTAAAAAAATTTAAAGCAATAACAAATAATCTCAAAATCAACACAACGTTGAGACTGGAAGACAGAAAGTCAACATTTTGGTTTTGAGTGATCAGAACTAATGCAGTCCTCATATTTTATAAAAGCATAGCAAAAGAATGTAGATGGCACTGTAAATACTTTGGTGCTTTAGTTTAGAGAGTAGTTTAGAGTTTAGAGATATGTGGTTGGATGAGATTATTATATACAAGTAATTTTTAATGGTGTGTTGCTCTTGGTGTTTGCAGATTACAGTATTGGGCACACTACATGGGTACAGTTGAAACACACATCCACAATGCTGTAAAGCTGCCTAACCAATTCATTGCAAATGCTAAAAGCTATGAAAATTAGTCAATGTTTTAATTACCATTTTTGGGACTATTGTTGAAAATTAGCAACAGCTATAAACTTATGTGCGTTACATCAGTTTAATGTCTTGTACTTGAACTATGTTAAACTGCACTGTCCCTTTCAAATAAATAAATTCAAATTTTTATTTTTTTAAATCAAAATGAGTCAATTGTGAAAAATGAACTTGGCCAAATCTTCAAATCAGAGATGCTCATCTAGTTCAAATTGCCCAATGTGCAGAACAACAAAGAGAGCTCATGGTGGTTAAACATTTTCAGGTGTTTCAGCTGTCCCTCTGTTTCACTGTATTCAATCTAACCTACACTGTATTGGCAAAAGTATTCACTCACCCATCCAAGTCATTGAATTTGGGTGTTCTGATCACTTCCGTGGCCACAGATGTATAAAATCAAGCACCTAGGCCTGCAGACTGCTTCTACAAACATTTGTGAAAGAATGGGTCGCTCTCAGGAGCTCAGCAACTTCCATGATAGGATGCCACCTATGCAACAAGTCAAGTCATGAAATTTCCTCACTACTAAATATTCCACAGTCAGCTGTTCGTGGCATAATAGCAACGTGGAAGCGACTCGGACTGACAGACTCAGGCACAAAGTGTTAAGCTAGTGTTGCGGGACCAGTTTGGGGATGGTCCTTTCCTGTTCCAACCTGACTGCACATCAGTGTACAAAGCAAGGTCCATAAAGACAACGGTGAGCGAGTTTGGTGGCCTGCATAGACTCCTGACCTCAACCCAGAAGAACACCTTTGGGATGAATTAGAGTGGAGACTGCAAACCAGGCCGCCTTGTTCAACACTGGTGTCTGAGCTCACAAATACACTTCTGGAAAAGTGGTAAACAAACATAAACACACTCGTAAACCTTGTGGAAAGCCTTCCCTGAATAGTTGAAGCTGTTATAGCTGCAAAAGGTGGGCTGACATCATATTAAATCCTATGGATTAAGAATGAGATGTCACTCAAGTTCATGTGCGTGTGAAGGCGGATGAGCAAATACCTTTGGCAAGACAAGTGTAGTTGTCTGTTTGCTATGAAACAGATTCTGCTTTTTTCTCTTTTCAAACTAATATTTCTGTTGCTACTGTTGCATCCAAAATGTCTCCCTATTTTTTCTCTCTTTCTACTCTTTGTTCCATTAATTCTAATAATTTAAAAATTTGAATTTAAAAAAAAGAAGAAGAATTGCAGTACTTGGATCATAACTAGCTATTCTAGTCAGCACATAATGTGTCTTCACTCAACTTTGACTCACTGCATTGAAGGGGCTCCTTGAGAGTGTTGCCTGTTGGCGCCAGAACAAAGGATATCTTTGCTGTACATAAATGTGAGGTGCATTGATACGACGTGTACGTTAGCGATGGTGCTGACAAGGGAATGCAGCTTTGATAGATAAAAGATAAGGAGACAAAAACTTGAAAGGTATTTAAGTTAAAGGAACACATCAGCTGTTGATAGGCGTGGCTTGCATATATACTGTACACCGAATTAGTAGTCAAAGTCGCTATCAGAGAAAAAGATCAGATCTTACATCCAAACCAAATTCAACAAAGTTGCTCTGACTCCAACAGTCATTATCCCTGGATTTGAAGTTAATTGACCAAAACTTTCCCTTATCTTTAATTTAAACTGAATTGGGTTAGAAGAAGTAAAGGCACCGATAAGCTCTGAAGGTGACCTTTCCTTGTCCCATCTCCAAAACTATCCTTTCTTTCTTTCTTTCTGCTCACTGTATGACTGGAACAGTGATAGAAACCAAATTTCTGAACAACAAACTGTTCTCCAGTAGATATTCAAGACATCATCTACGCAGTCACATTCCTGTATTTGATGAGAGGTGCCGGTCTGTGTGCATGACCGTACGTGTTAAAAAATATATCTTTCCAAAAACTCTGCACATGTAAATTTTGGTATTTTGTCTTTAAAGCTTGGTTTCTAGATGGCAGAATTACCCAGAATGCACTCAACAGACCTAGAATTTCAGACCTAGGGATATGGCAAGCCACACTCACGATTTCTGCTGATGTTGCTAGTTTTAATCAAATGTCCACATCTCCTGGCCTCTCCATCTACATGAGACATTGCAATCACTTTCCTCTTTGGTTTGCAAAATGACCAATGACATTCCCAGAAATCCCACACCCTCATGTACCTTTAATCAACTGGATTTTCCAACCACTTTCTTCTCTGGTTCCAGTTTTTCTAATAAATCAATTAATATATATTCTGAGTGTATGTCTCTGCATTCCAGCCACTATTTGCACCCACTTCTGTCTGAAGGCTTCCTGCTTCCTGTGAGCCTTGAATGTATACATTTATGTGTATACATAGTGTGTCCATTTATTTCATCTTCATCCCTGGAGTCCTTATTTTCCTATTTTTAAACTTATTATTGTTAAGATTTTGATTTGCTATATCTGTAGGTTTATATTGTGCATGATTCTTTCTGCTAAACTCCACTCCCCTTTGTCTTTTTCTATTTTTTAAAGAGAAAAAATACTGCAAATATAGTTCAAACAAACCGGAATACCAATCATAATTACTTTTGTCTCTGTGTCTCTGTCTGAGGGGGGCACATAAACTCAATTCTGAGATGTTACAACCACTCAGAGAAATAGAGTTGCATATGTAGCCTAAATACCTTTGGTCTAACAGACTTTGATGTAGTTCAAATAACTTTGAATGTGAAAACAATAAAACATAATCACAAAGGACCATGGCTGTTTTGAAAAATAATTTAAGATGGAATTATTAAAATTGTATCCAGGGAACAACATCAGATCGTCAGCTTGGAGAGGGACAGAGTACATGGAGGCACTTAAATAGTAATTACTGTCAGCAGTACTCCTCTGGCGATGCTGTTGATGATTTGTGAGGCCTTTTCTGATGAGGTCAGGTCCTTATTATAATTAGTTGTTTCACTTAAGTATACACAGCTGCAGAGCAACAACAGGAATAGTAATTAATATACTAAAGATTATTAGGGGTGCGCTTCAAAATCAGCAGGAACAAAATCTGAGTTTTATTAATTCCTTGAATACATCACACAGATAGTGAGGGTACAATTAAAGTGTTTTTGTCTCATCAAAGAATCAAATCTGCTCCATTATCTAATTTTACTGACATCTTAAACATGAGAAATAGCA
>VOQK01008817.1:21219-33965 GCA_015052645.1 Benitochromis conjunctus | reverse complement strand
CTTCTTTTTACTTTGATCTTCGCTGATTAGGACATGAGGGAAGAATTGGAATGGCAGCACTGAAACTAAAAGAAAATATGGATTTTGATGGCAAAGCTGTATATCAGCATGTCAAAAACTACTTGCCCAGCTACGCGAGACCACGCTTCATTCGCATACGGGTAAATAAAGCTCAAAGAATGATCACATTAAGAATTATCATCATATAATTTAAAAATAATCCAGTGACCATTTCATTTTTCTCTGGCAGGATGCAATGGTAGTGACTAGCACCTTTAAGCAGATGAAGGCGAAGCTGGCAGAGGAAGGTTTTAATCCTGCTCTCATCAAGGATCTTCTGTTTTACCTGGAAGACAATAAGGGCTACATACCCATGACTCAGGAGATATTCAACTCCATTACAGAAGGAAGACTCAGGCTTTAAACGACTTCAGCACTGATTATTTTATTGTCAGTCTCAAAAAGATTAGTGTTGATTTATGACAAACAACCTATATATTGTGGATATACGAATATACAATGGTATGCATTTCATTCCTTTATATTTCAACTCATGTTTAGTATGAAATACTTTCTTTTTTCTAATGATTATTATATGAGTAAATCCCATATCACTGACACTGGTATTTGGAGATTATCCGTTTGTCAATAGGTGACTGTGTTGGTTCACCACTGCTTATCAAGCAATAGGTGAATTATTGTGTGTGTATTGTGTGTGTGGATATGAGGTACACTCTGTGCTGGCTTTGGGCTCATCAGAGGAGTTTAGGAGCAGTGGAAGTTTCCAGTGGTGTAGGAGGGGGGGCTGTGTTTGTTACAGGAGAGGAAGACATACAGTTCACTCTTCTGCAGGTGGACGGTAAGTGCTTTTGAGCTGCTGGAGAAACCTTCAGAGGGCAGCAGAGCTGGTGCCGACCACACTGCACCCACTGGTTACAGAAGCTGGGAACGCTGTAGAACTTTGTCAGCTTTTTCAGGACCTGTTTTCCCAGATCATTTGAAGGCATTTCCTCAATATTTATTGTCGGACCAGATCCCGTTGTTGAAGGCACAGGAAGGCCGGCAGCGGCGGCATCTTTGACTATAGGCCTCGTTTCAAAATCATAGCCACACAGGGGCCCGATGTAAGTGTAAGGCAGGGGCTCGCTGTTGCAGCTAAGAGATCGCATTGGTCTCCTAGACCGATTCCAAGCCTTGTCAATCCACAACTCCACTTGAGCTTTTTCCAGCCTGGCAACAGCATCCTCTTTCTCATCAGACCTGTTGTCTAAGACTGGGTCTTGGTATTCTTCATCACCTATTACATCATCTTGCCCTGATTGCGACTGGTCTGCATAATTCGAACCCTGTGTTTCAGCCAGGAGATTGGAAGCTGTTTTACAGATAACGCCCCAGTCTCTGAGGATGTCATCCGCAGTAGTGTACTGTGAGGTCACCGTAAACCGGATGATGCGTTTGGTATAAATATCCGCAGGGATGAGGTACATGGTGCCCGACCGGGTCAGTCTCCTCAGCAGCTCCTGGGTCAAAGCGTTCCCTCCCTACAAAAAGAAGATACAATAAAATGTTCATAAGTGTTTGTGTAAGGCCACAAAATCCTTACTAACGCATCTGTGTTTACCCTTTTCCTACTATTTTTGCCATTTCACCATTCAGGTATATAACAAACCGCCATTGAACAAAGTGTAATAAGGACTTCTTAGCACGTGTCAGTAATGATTTTCTGGTGAAAGTTGTGTTGTTCAACAAACCTATAAGGTCAACATATTTATAGTTTATTGCACAATCCAGGTACAAGGACAAGTTGCATACTTTCAGGCAGAAGACCACCAGGCCAAGGTGCCTCTTAGCAGGAACCTCAAAATTTGTGTTGCTCTTAATATGAGATTCCAAGAGTTTGGCCATCTCAATCCCCTAAAATAACAAAACAAACAAACAATATAACTCCACATTAAATACACTTTCTATAATGGAAGTCTAATATTGATATCTATTTTTTTTTTTTAAATGCCACTTACATGTCTGATATGAGCCTGGAGGTTTTTCAGTCCGAAGGAGCGCAGAACAAACCAGAGCTTCAGAGCACGGAAGCGCCGACTGAGAGGTATTTGCCAGTGCTGAACAAAAGAAAAGTAGTGTTATCGCTTCAAATGAGCCTTTAAAATTTTAAATTGGTGAATAAGTGATGATAACAAACCATAAAGTCGGTGGCTGCCTGCGAGTTTTCATGTCTGAGGTAAACAGGATCGACACTGAAGGTCTGCTGGAGCTTGTATTTATCCTTTACCCTGAGGTCAACAGTTAATTAAATTACCAGCTTTAAAGCATTCTTCAGTTTTAATATGCACTTAGTCAGATCTAATCTTGCAGATCTTGTAGATATTGGCTTAAATGCCTCAACTTACCAGAATGCTGTGCAGTCAAAATGGACCATCATCCACTTAGAAGGGTTAAAAACAAAAGAGTGTGCAAATTCAATGCCCTTCATTGACCAGCGGAGCTCCGGACAAAAATAGGCAGAGCCAGCATACGCGGCATCAACATGGAGCCAGAGTCCCTCTTCCTCACCTGCAAAAAGATTTAAATTTCACTTCTAACTTCACCTTATGTATGCAAAGAAAAAATTTAATGTAAAGTCTGTCTCTGCAGTATGATTTGGAAATAAAATTTGTGACACACAGACTGGTCCCAGTTCCGATAGCTTGTCGAAGGCACACACTCCTGTAGTTCCCAGAGTTGAACACAGCTGAAAATGACAGAATGGGTCAGATGAGATCCAATATACAACACTGGTTTGTTGTGTGCTTTTGAAGCTAAAAATCACAGTTTCCTCATGATATGAGATGATTTGTCCTGATTATTGATGTACAAAGTTTTGCTGCTTCTTTTCATATTTTTTTCCAAGTTAAAAAAAAAATGTATTTAGACAATTTTTCAGTTTTACAAGAAATGAAGCTGAACTTCAACTTCCAGACATGTAATTTTCTTTGAATACACCATCAAAAAAATTGATTGTAAAACAGTTTCTGCCTGCATCTGTGTTTGCCGTGCAGCAGTTAAAAAAAAAAAAACTTTTTAAAAATCAAATAAAGGCACTGATTGGCTGATGCTACAGTCTGCTGATGCTGACTTTTATATACTGCAACATCACATCATCAGTATATGCTTTTAAAAATGTGGTGGGTCTTGTGGTGCATGTTAGGTACTTGGTGTCAACTACAAGTTTCAAAACAATATTGTGATTCTTAAATTCTCTGCAGAAATGTCCCATTGAGGTTTCAAACACACATACCAGGAAGGGGACAAGTCCTCTTGCCCTGTCTTCTTGTATGGCTTGTTTCAAAGTGTCTCCTCTCAGAGACAACTCGTCATCGGTGGGCAGAAACCTGATCTTCACCAGTGAGATCAGTCCTGCCTTTTCAACCGACGAATGAGCCTATAAAAGCAACATCTGATCAGCTTTACGGTTCAGTTTATCAGGCTGACAGGAAGCCACTGTGCAGCTTACCTGATCCGAAGCGTAGGCCACTAGTCTTGAGTTTATAACCGAGTCGTCCACGTCCTGGTCAAGCTCGGCCCGCAGCTGCAGAATTTTGTCCTTCCTGGCGGCCAGCAGAGCAACCAGCGTGCTCTCACTGACTGTACTCTGATGAGAGCGCCAAGTAGGTCAGAAACACAATGAGGCCCCAAAAGACTGTAAACATTGTGGCTTTAGAGCAAACAGGTTAGGATGCTGCACACCTGCAGGATGCCTCCACCTCTGCTGTCAGGATGGTAGTGGAGAAAAAAAGAGGGGAGCTCCAGTGCTTTACACAGCCAGTCCATCACATTCATTTCCAGCTCTGTGCATGCTGGACTGGAGGCCTGAAAAAACAAGCAAATAGGACATCAGTGAAGCAGATGGTACGTGATTGATCCGATGTCTTTTTGGTCGTTGCTTACCCAAGTAAACCCAACACAGTTGATTGCATCTGCCAGCATATCCCCGAGCATAGAGGGCCATGAAGTCAGACTGGGATAGTAGGCGTGCATGTGTGGGCTCTGCCAGTGAACCACCTGGGCAGAGAGATGGGAAAACGCTTGCTTGCTGTAAATATATTTCATGATGATTTCAGTGAACTGAGCAAGCAAGGTGAATTCAAATTAGGTTTTGCTGTGACACTTACCCCTGGCATGATGACTTTCTCAATGTCATTGAAGATATTCTCCCAGTCCTCCGGCTCCGTAGGCGCAGCCTCAGGAAGAAGCTGCCTCATGTAGCCAGGTTTCACATCAGGAATGACCCTCCTCTCCCTGATGGAGCCCAGGTACTTTGTGATGTAGTCCACCATCTCCTTACCTGATCAGTAAGAGATGCACTGCAAGTTATTCATATTCATTTTCTTTATTACGTGCTCGTTGGCATTTGAAGTGAAATATCAACATCAGCCAAAAAGAGTCCATGATTACCTCTGCGATTGTATTCCTCAGCCTGCATTTTCGGAGATGAGACCTCTTCGAGTTACTTTGTTGTGTGTAACAGGTGACTGCAGTGATGCTTTGTGTATTTGGGAGCAGAGATTACACCACTATATAGATCCGGTAGTGAAGAACACGCCCCAAATTGGTGACGCCTTTGAACCACCAAGCAAATGTCTTTCATGTATTTTTTTCATCACTGGCTTCACATTTGCACTAAATATTTACTTTCCTCTTGCAGCCAGGGATTTTTTTTTTCATATCCTTGTGAAATGATACAGGATTAGAACAATGTAATCAATAGTATAATTGATAGGTTATATAAAAGTTATAAAAAAATATTTTTATTTTTTTTTCTCTTCTGTGTGTGTGGGTGTGTGTAAATGATATATTCACTGACCCTCAATCTTTAGGGAAACACAATTCGATACAATTAACCTTCAGTCTTATATCCTCGCCTCTTCGCACCTCAGCGAGTTACGAATGATGATGGATAATGATGAGCAATATTTTCAATGCACGATGACTCTTCACAAAGTAATAGGTAAAAAAATAAACAAACAATAAATGTACACACAGTAAAAGGTACTGAGATGATGGGGGAAAACCATTTATGTCATTAGCTTATTGCAGCCTTTTAAACCCTGACAAAAGCCTGAGCAGCACCTGGACTGTTCGCACACTGCACTGTTTACTATGCTTTGTGCTCAGCATGTGATAGCTCTCATGTGGTGCCCTGGGGAAACCGGTCGCTGGATGACAATGGAGCCACAATTCAAACCCACAAAGCACGCATTATTGTTAAGTCACCAAGAGAGAGCAAGCACACCGAAATTAATAAAGCCCCGGAACATGTTTATCTAAGACATGTGTAAACTGTCTTCCTGTTCAGATCTAATCAATCTCTAACCAATAACTGGCCAGCGACAACTGAAGAGTTCTTTTTTACTCTTTCATTTATTTTAATTCATTTGTAGTTATTTTTTGTAACAAACTGTGCATACTTGTAGTACAACATACTTGTAGTACAAAAACTGTCAGTTGATACTTGATTAAACTTTAGTGAATTTTACCATTAACCATTTACTGCTCTTTATTAATAGTATAATTCTTTAACTTAAATAGTAATTAGTTTTGTCACATAATATGAAAAGAACCACACAAAGTCAAAGAAATTCGTAAATACACTTGCATGAGTGTTTATTCTGTCATTTCCTTCATTAAAGCTCCGAACAAGCAACTTCACATGGAAGCTTCTAATCAGATGTGCCTATCTGGTTTGAAAGTAAGAAAAGGCGTCATCGCTGAACTTCTCCACATTCCCACGATGTCAGAGTCTGACACTGTATCAAAACAGCGTGGTTTCAGAGAAACACACAGGCTGTTCTTTGCTGCAGGTACTGTGACGCACTTTTGGTAGCAAAGGTGAGGT
Organism: Benitochromis conjunctus; assembly: GCA_015052645.1. Lineage (NCBI taxonomy): Eukaryota > Metazoa > Chordata > Actinopteri > Cichliformes > Cichlidae > Benitochromis > Benitochromis conjunctus. The sequence continues at coordinate 28,075 of VOQK01008817.1, read as the reverse complement.
GGCTCTTCTTAATTGTTGTTGCTAGATGAATTACAGTGTTTCTTAACCTCCATTGCAAAGTAATGTTCATGGACAGTTTATAAACCATTTATTAACAATTTTGTACGTATTGTGTATTACTTTTACAATGGTTATTTTAAAGAGTTGCATGTTCGGCAGATATATTTACATCTGACTTCTGGTTTCCAAACCGTCACATAGGTTAATGATTCTTCTAAACTAGCCAAACTGGTTATTTAAATCTGATCAAAAACAAAGAGTTTTGATTTTATGTTGGACAACTGGTACCATGCAGTGATGACTGGCAGGAGTGGGTGTGTTACTATACACAGAAATAAGTGTTATGTGATATGAAGCATAGCACACTGTGACTATTGTGCTCCTTGTGTGCTTTTAAATTTGAGAGGCTGAGCCTGATGAAAGCGGATTTAAGCATTATTGTGCAATGAAGCCTGATCGTTGCCTTGTGACATCAAAGTGAGAGTGCTTCTTATTTGGTCTGATTCTGCTGCTTTTATTCAAATAAGCTGAAAATAGCTGTGCGACATAAGCCCGTCACAAAGAAAACTTTGAGCTTGATAATTCAAACCAAAAAACGCAAAACAACAGCATGAAGCGCAGAGAGGAAAAACGAACGACTAATAATGAGACCGGCTGTGAATGAAGGTTAAAAAAAATGGGAAAAGCAACTAAGTGTGAGTTTAAACGTGTTCCCCTTGCAGAGTAGGAGTTTTGGTGGTAGAAAATAATGAACCAAATAAAAAATGTAATGCAGAAATTCACTTATTCAATAACAGCTTTACTTTTGTATTGTTTTATTTAACTTAAAAAAAAAATCACTTTAATGTAAAACTCATAACTTGACAGCTGATTTGTTCAATCGTGGTATGGATGTGAAAAAACAACACGTGTATTTCCCTTACGTGCCCTTATCCGCTCCATTTGAACCATTGTGTGTCCAAAAGATCAAACTGGTTTAACTGCAGAGCTGCCTGGCTTAGGTGTAAGTTACTGTTAACAGGGCAGTCCTAAGAAAACACAAGTATGCTCTGCTTTCAATGTGGCTTCATTAAGTTAAAAAAAAGGTTTCATTTTTAGTTTCAAAACTGACTATTACGACAGTACAATACAACACATGATGTACAATATCCATGATTTAAAAGGGAATTGCATAGTGTATATAGATGTGAATATGTGGGAAGAGAATCACAGTAGAAGAAAGAAAAGAAACTGAAGGTCATAGCCATCCTAGAAACAAGCTTTCTTTGTGTTCACCAAAACAGTTCATTGTTTTCCTTCTGTATCACTGTCCATTTGAAGAGCAGGTAGAGTCTCTATGCAGTCCTATGAAAAACAGATTAGATTCCTTGATTCAGCAGCTTGCAGAGCCACCTTTAACAGGAATAACTTCAAGTAATTATTTTCTGTATGACTTTATTGCTCTCTCAGGAATTTTGACCCACTTTTCTTTACAGCATTGATTCAGTTAATTGATGTTTGCAGACAAATGTTTATTCTCTGGCTCTTAAGGTTCCTTCAGAGCATTTCAATCAAGTTGAGGTCTGGTCTTTGACTGAGCCATTGCAACACCAAAAATTGCTCTAATCCATAAACCAGTTTCAGCCAAGCCTCAGCTGTTTAGAAAGATTATCTCATATTTAACTCTAGAACACTTTGTATATGTATGCAGAAGAGTTCATGATTTATCAGTGAATGCGACGTGCCCACGTTCTGTGTATGTATAAAGCTATATATATATATATATATACACAGATGTTTTATATTGCTATATAGACGGACAAGTATATAAATGTACTATGAACAAATATACAGATGTGCTACATATATACCGGTGTACCACTGTGTGGTAAACAGATCTACAGAGTGCTATGAACATATAGTAGTGGAAGAGTAGCGCTCTGAACAGACTATAATAGTAAACACTGTAAGTGTAAGTACGTACACTTACAAGTCATTGGAGCAATACAAATAAAATACTAGAATAATAATAAAGAATAAAGAGAAACAAGAACTCAATAGGTTGAATGCCTTTGGCATTCACCCAACAAGAGTCACCACAGAATATGTGGTTTGGCAGCGAAGATGTGGGAAACGGGTATCAGGGAAGAAAAGATCACTCCAGCAGGTGGCGGTAATGCGACAGTAAGGATCACAACGTCGACGAATTAGCTGAAGAGGAAGAAGAGAACGGGTTGGGGGAAAAAAAGGAGGAAGCGGAACAAGAAATCAGAAATCAGCTGTCAAAAAGTGGCTAAAGTGTAAGCAACGGAGCAGAAAGAGGTAATTTAAAAAGAATTAAATGTATTTTGTCAAGCTGTCAGACAGCAATATAGAAGTCAGTGCTATGGGGGGTGTTATGTACTCGACTGTCTGTGTTGTAGGGAAATAGCTCTCATAAGCTAACCTTAACATGTAACTACGTGAGCTCCGAGCGCAGCTTGCTAACTGACGTAGCTAGCAGGCTAACAAGGAAGGTAACAACGCTAAGTGCACATTTAAGAGGCTAAACAGTGTTTTTAACAGCCAAGCGGTAGTTTTAAGGTTTAAACCGAAAGCTGCTAGTTTAGTTGTCCGTTAGCTGCTCCGCAAGCATACAGCCGAGTAAGGGGTAGCGGCTAACATTAGCGAGAAAACTATGTTGTTGTCCTCAGTGTTGACATATCCTGGGTCTGTTGACTACGGCCAAGCGCCATGTCATAGCTAATAAGTGATTTATCTTTGACGTGTCGTCGTTTCGGCTTAACCTGTCCTCATTCTAGACATCTCTAAATGCTACACGACCGTGTACGGCACGGGAAAAGTTTTTGAGACGTTTTTGCTAACAGTGGCTTAAATGTTCTTTAGCGGATTGAGCCCGCACAGCAGCAGCTGTTCTAGTATCATATAAACAGAGTGTTTGTGTGTTTTTCTCTTTCACAAACATTTTTCCAGAGATGTTCGGAGCTTGTCTACACCACTGACCCTGTTGCCTGCCAGTGACCTCTGACTCAACACATCCGCCAAGATGCCTGCAGTTTCCACCGGGGTCAAAGAGCTGTATTTGTCCACCTCCCTGGGGGACCTCAATAAAAAAGCTGAAATTAAGCCAGACAAGACGAGCACTAGAAAGTAATATTACTATGTTTTGTGGCAGAAGTTGCAGTCATGTGGAGATGAAAGCCTTTAATTTACATATATATTTTTTGCGTTTGTAGCTATGTCCAGAGTGCCTGCAAAATATTCAAGGCGGCAGAGGAGTGCCGTCTGGACAGAGATGAGGAGAAAGCTTATGTACTGTACATGAAGTATTTGACAGTATATGACATAATCAAGAAGAGACCAGACTTCAAGCAGCAACCGGTATACCTAATATTTATAAATTTGTTCGCTCTTTCTGTATTGCTCACTTTCTTACATGAAGGCAAATTATTTACCTGAAATGTTCTCTGATGTGCACAGGAGTATTACATGACTATGCTCGGGACAAACAGCTTTAAGAAAGCCATTGAAGAAGCTGAAAAGTTGTCTGAAAGTCTTAAACTCAGGTTAGAGGTTTCAGCTGTCATGATTATGCTCACTTTCTTAATTCTGACACTGCAAAATAGGATATTGATTTTGTTTTACTTAACTGAACTTTATTTCCTACCTATTTTGAACAGGTACGAAGAGGTAGAGGTGAGAAAAAAACTAGAGGAAAAGGAGAGACAAGAGGAGAAGAAGAAGAGGGAGGAAATGACAGAGAAAGATGGCGATCGGGGCTCTCCAAAAATGTCAAACAGGAAGGACAGCAAAAAGGTGAAGGTTTGGAATGATGAACATGCTCCCAGTGTGTATACTCTTTGCAAATTATATTGGTGGTTTTGGACCTATCTTTGAAGAACCCATTTACACTACATGAGGTGCCACCTTCTGGACATTCTGCACATATCACAAAAGCAATGCTCAGAAATAAGAGTCTGTCAAACTGGTTTGCCTGCATTCCAGAACTGTGCCCCATTGAAAACACTTGGACACCAAAACAGGCCAAAGGGGAGACTGAACTGTATGAAGCTGAACTCTGATATCACATAGTGACTAGAAAGCACTTTGCTACAGTAGCTGATCTCCTCAGTTCTAATGAGTTTTTTTTTTTTTAAACATGAAATGTGATGAAACTAAGTGGTGAATCTGCCACTATCCCAATTTTTTTTTAAGTATGTTGCAAATTCAAAAACAGTATTTTATTGTCTTATATGTAACTTTCAGATAGTTTATCAAATTCACACTTGCATAAAAATTGCATTGATAAATAACGCTCCCAAAAGGACCTAAACTAAAGCACAGTATAACAGTTAAGTTTTGCAGGTGGATATTTAGGTGACAGGCATTGAGATATTTATTACACACAGCATTTCTGTACCTTTTGGAAAATAGGATGAGATATAAATATAAAGTCTTCAAATGTTTTGTTTTCTTTGCCCTACTGGGCATTACAGTGGATTTTAATAATAATGCAAACACTTGTAGCTTAATTAATATGTGAATGCATGTATTGAAATTGCAATGATTCTTTTATGTACCTTTAGTATAAGGGGAAAAATCCAGTTGAATTGATTTTAACATGCTAATGAGATGAGTGTGGATGTGTGTCGCAGGTGAAAGCTGAGCAGAATGAACTGAAGACTGTAACCTCAAAAGGTAAAAGTGGAAAACCTCAAAGCAGTCACTTTGTTTTGACCTCTAAAGTTGTATTTGACTTTAGTTGATTTATTAGTGCTGAGTTATGGATTTTTTTCTGACAGCTACGCTGCCTGCTGGTGGGATCACGGCTGAGAAACTTTACAAGATGATGAAAGACCAGACTATTGCAATAATTGTCATGGATGCACGCAGCCATCGAGATTTTGAGGAGTCTCACATTCAGGTCCCAGCTCAAACCTGCATCAGCGTGCCTGAGGAAGCCATTAGCCCAGGGTGAGAAGCGACGCGTCAAACTTAATCGCTTTGTTTATTTTTGTGTCTGGCTGTTAGTGTTTTTTTTGGGGGGAGGGGGGTCATTTACTATAAAAACCTGTGGAAAATGAAATGTTTTGACTTTTCAGAATCACTGTGAATCAGATTGAGGCAAAGCTGCCAGAAGAGTCCAAAGAGCACTGGAAACGGCGGGGATTTGTAGATTATGTCATCCTTTTGGATTGGTTCAGTTCTGTCACTGACCTTAAACTGGGGACCACCTTGCAGAGCCTCAAAGATGCTCTTTTTAAGGTAACTGTGTCTGGAAGGTGGTTGGCTTTATGCAGTAGCTTGTAAATATTAATAGCCGTTTTTTCATGCTAAATTACAATGTTGTGTTTGACAACTCCACAGTGGGACAGCATCACCATCTTGCGTAGTGAGCCGCTGGTGCTGGAGGGTGGCTATGAGAACTGGCTGTTGTTTTACCCCATGTATTCGACCAATGCTAAAGTTCGACCACCTAGACAGACCATTACCAACACCCTCCCTCAGTGTGAGTATGAGTAGTACAGTTTATTTTAAAAAGTGGCCCTGTAATACTGTTTTGTCATTTTATGAGATAGAATATAAAACCCACAATATACTTTATATAATTTTGTATTACTCCCTTACTTCCTAATTGTGGCTGGACTCTGTCTTACATGTCTGTCTTGGTGTTTTGAACAGTGAACTTTAGCTACCCATCCCTTGAGGAACCAAAACCTCCAACCCCACCTCCACCGGAGCCTGAAGTTTCACTCGAGCCTCAGGAACCATCAGCTCCTGTGCTGGTGAATGGGGTCGCACCAGCAGAACCTCCAACATCTAAAACTTCCATAGTCGCTGATAGGTTGCCAGACAGTGTTGATTTCTCTGTCACCGGTTCCACAAATTCTGGTCAGGACCTGGGTAAGAAGGCTCCTGCTGCAAGCACCTCCAGCCAGTCACCTGCAACACCCAAAGCATTCCCTCAGGTATTGTATTTACCCTGATAACTGTTAAACCTTTGGAGAATGCAAAGCATTAAGGACTCCAAATGCGTCTAAACATGATTCTTCTCCTGTCCCAGTTTGACCGTACCAAGAAACCTGAACCTAAGCCCAGCCAAAACGGGTCAGCAAAGGACTCCACCCAGAATGGCCCAGTTGTTCCAGACCGCTCAGCTAAACCACCCTTTGCTCCCAACGCTTCTCTCTCTAAAGAAGAACAAAGTCAGATACACTCTGAAGCAGTGGCATTGATGGAGAAGGCAAAGCAGGAGCAGGAGAAACGCACGCAGCAGCGTCGTTTAGAGGAAGAGAAACGGGAGAAGGAGACGAAAGAACAGCTTGAAAAGGAAGAAAGTGAGAAGAGGAGGAAGGAAGAGGAGGAGAGAAGCCATCAGGAGAAAAAGAAACTGGAAAGACAGAAGGCAGAAGATGAGGAAAATAAAATAAACAAAGCATGGGATGAGAAAGAGAGAAGAGGAAAAGAGCAGAACTCTGACACACCCTCTAAGAGTATGTCTCTGGATTCCCCGGCTCCCAACCATATTGTTAGTGAGATTAAGGTGAGTCCTCTTTTCTGTCAGAGATAATTACTATCACAAACAAATGAAAGTCATCCCACAAGGTCCTAGTATCTTAAATCATTGGTTATAAGAAAACGTTAAAAATCCTTTGTCATAATTGTACATCCTAAACAATGAAACAGTGAATCCATACATATGTATTTATTTATTTTTTTAACACACAATCCACTAAACTGTTTTAATGAGTCAAAGGATTTCAACCTAGTTTGGCTCTTAGAGCTAAAGTATAACAATTAGAGCCCAAATAATAATTATTTGCCCCTCATATAAAAGTGGCATGTGTATGTTGAGAGTCTTTAGATTCTAACACTA
>VOQK01008816.1:2822-14798 GCA_015052645.1 Benitochromis conjunctus | reverse complement strand
AAAATTAAAATTACCTTCAGCTGAGCTCACTGTCACAATGTTTTCTGCAGCAGCAACCATCAGCATCAATAACCAGTGGGAAGTAGTTAATTGAACTGTTTTTTTGTTTTTTTTTATAATCATCCCATGTGTTTTATACACTAAACATTTTTATGTTTAATATCTTTGTACAGACCTCCACCAGCAAGATATTGGTAAGGAGGAAGAAGTTCTCACAGATCAGCAGGTCTGTAACCAAGAGAGGAACTCCAGTCTGGACCAGGAGGATCCAGAAACTCCACAGATTAAAGAAGAACAGGAGGAAATCTGCATCAGTCATGAGGAAGAACAGCTTGTATTGAAGGAGGAGACTGAGACCTTTATGGTGGCTTCTACCTACGAGGAATGTAAATCAGAACCAAACAGTGACCAGTTCCTTTTTCACAACTCTCCTGAGCCAGAGAGCCAAGAACAAGAAGAAAGTGAGCATGTGGACTTAACATCAAGTAAAAAGTTATTAAAATGTGACACTTGTGGAAAATTTTTTCAGTATCAGTCCAAACTTAATAGACATCTGAGAGCTCACACAGGTGAGAAGCCATATTTTTGTGTCACATGTGGGAAAAGATTTAATCAGATGATACACTTGAGAAAGCACATCAGAATTCACACAGGTGAGAAGCCTCATCCTTGTAGCATATGCGGGAATAAGTTTAACGACATGTCAGCGTTCAAATCTCACATGAGAATTCATACCGGTGAAAGACCATATTCTTGCAGCACCTGTGGGAAAAGTTTTAGCCAGATGATACACTTGAAAATTCACATGCGAGTTCACACAGGTGAGAAGCCGTATCCTTGTGACATGTGTGAGAAAAGATTTACTAATTTGATAAACTTGAAAACGCACATAAGAATTCACACGGGAGAGAAACCACATTCTTGTAATATCTGTGGAAAAACCTTTCGTCAGCATTCAACGTTGCAAACTCATCTAAGAATCCACACAGGCGCGAAACCATATTCTTGTAGCACCTGTGGAAAACGATTTAGTCATATTAAGAACTTGACAACTCACTCAAGATGTCACACAGGTGAGAAGCCATACACTTGTAGCACTTGTGGGAAGAATTTCAGTCAGCTGACTCATTTAAAAAGTCACATGAGAATTCATACTACCTTACAAAATGTAGCAGAGTAGGAGTGTGTGACTGTTAGTACTAGAGATGGCATGATACCACTTTGTTATGTCCGATACCAATATCATAAATTTGGATATCTGCCGATACGGATATGAATCCGTTATAGTATTTTATAATCAATAAAACTGTTTTGTTATTTTTTTTTTTTATGTCTTCCTGCATTTGTATAAGTTCATACTCAAATTTAAAAAAACAAAACACTAAAGCTATTATATTATACCTGTATGCAAATAATACACTGCACCCAAAATATTTTGCAGTTCAGCAATAGTGATCTTTTTATTTAAACTTTTAGCAGAACTTCAAATCTAAGTATTTAAATTAATATTCAAAAAGTAATTCAAAATGCAATTTTATGCAGATTTCAAAAACCCTTCTGAAAAAAAAGAAGTGCAATATCAGCACAAAATAATGTTTATATTCTATAACTTTATTTAAAGTTATAGAATAGACCCTTTCATACTTAAAGCTTAACATAAACAGACATCCAGAGTGGTAAGGAGTGCAAATAAATGCAAACATGACTTCATGACATTCATCTTTTATCAAATGGATGTCAGTGTAAGTTGTTTCTATCACATTTAACCTGAGACAGAATTTTGTGTAATTTCTATACAAAACTTAACACAAGTATGAATAAAAGTGTTTTTCATAATCTTTCTTTTTTTTGCTAACCATGAAACTGTTCAGCCTGCAACACTGCTTTTTAAAACTTGAGTCTATCCATTGTACCGTCAGACTTAGCAAAGACAACACACAGACATCGGAGCTATGGCGGTTGTTAAGCTTAACGTGGGAATGCTTTACAAACATTCAGAGATGAACTTACACACTTGCTTTACTTCTCTGGGATAGCCTACTCGGAGATGAAATCCCGGTTTGGCAGCACATAGCGAGGCTCCAAATGCTCCAAGCTTCAAGTTGCCTGTGTTTTTGTTGATGTAATTGAAAGCCCAGTTTTATAAAAGAGTCTCAAATAAGTCAGTTTTTATAACATTTCCTACTCAACCATCTCCAATGAAAAGGTCTGTCAATCCACTTTCAGGCCTTTTTTTGTTTGCACACTGAAATCCAAGGCTATATATATTGTGTGTGTATGTATATGTGTGTGTGTGTGTGTGTGTGTGTGGCCTTGGATTTCAGTATTAAAAACCCCAAATTTTTGCTGGTGTTTCTTACCATCAGAATCATGATATGTAATTTGGGACATTAATAAATGTCTGAGTAAATAAATGTCTGAGTTGTTAAAATACGAAATAAAATGTTCCGTTACATTCTAACCTTGGTTCTTTGAGTGAGAGACTATCTCTCCACTCCGTTGCATATTCCATATGTATGGGGTATGACCCCCCCCTTTGGTCGTAGCGTGTGGATACTTCTTTAAGCCACTCCGGCTAGCCCAGCCACACCCCACAGCTTACGTATAAAACAGCTGTGCAACCGTGACACCGGTGATAGTTTGATCGGAACGCGTCTCCGAGCGGCCTGAAGGTGGAGAGATAGTCTCGATATGATAGAGAACCAAGGATACAATGTAACTGTATGTTCTCTATCATATCGAGACTGTCTCTCCACTTCGTTACATATTCCATATGTACGGGGTAACTGTTTAAGACACCCCGCGAGGAGACAGTGCAGCCGAATCCCAGAGTGAATGTACCAACTAACTATTTACAAATGTACATATATACACGCCACCCCGGTCAGGGCCCAACTAGGGTTACATATAAAAGAAACAGACTTTATAGAGACTTTATAGAGCATATCTTGGAAAAGCAACATACGTTTGGCACAACAGTGATTTTAGATCATAATTTGTATTGTAAAAGCTGCCAGACAGGACAGGATTTAATTTTTTTTAAAAGCATCAAATAAAATTTTTATCAAAACAAAAGGTTTCTGTTCATCCTTCTCCAATTTGCATATAAATGTTATGTGAATGTGTTTTTCCTCATGTTATATTTTTACCTGAATTATCAGAGTTATGCAAGAAGTAGGTCTCAAAATGGTAGGTAGGTAGAGTAGGGCAAAAAAAAGGCCTGAAAGTGGGTCAATGGACCATTTATAAAAAATTTCACAGCAATCAGTATAAATGTTTAAAATTTCTACCATAAAACTTTTATGCAAATCTGACATGGGCCAGCAGAAGGCTTTGTTGATTTGACACAGAATCACCGAGAAGCCAACAAGTAACATAAGCCCAGTTTTTGAATAGCTGTTTTACTCTTCAGCTTCAGAAGCTTTTATAAGAGCTCTGAAGTCTGCCATGGAGACAAAACTCCAGCTTGAATGTGCTCTGAAGGTTATTCCATCACAAAGATGGAAAAAAGAAAATATTATTTACTAATTTCAGCCTAATTTTAAATATGTCTTAATTTTATATTTGTATTGTTTGTTTGTTTTTAAATTAGCCACTAAACAAATTACACTACATAAGATTAAAAACTGAAAAAAATCAAGAAACACATAAGATATTTTTTATGAACATTAGTTATTTTGTGGTGATATTTATTTTTAATGAAGACTAAACTTGATTTTCACCCTGTCCTGTATATTTAATCTCTTGCACTTTTTTTGTGATGTGGATCATTTATTGTAAGATATCAGCGCAATCTTATTAAAACTTTTGTCTAATAATTTGGTCTAATGTGTGATCTTTAAATTTTTTACCAGCCCTATGTGCTACATTTAATGTCAAAGTAAACTCGTTGAACTTTAACGAAGGTTAACTCGACCAACTGATCACTGTCGCAAGATGCCAGTAATTTAAAGTATGGATGCAAATAGGCAAGAAGCTTTATGACTCAGTCTCTGCCTGCGGACACCCTGACCACCTGGTAACGGTAACATGCTAACATGGCTAATGTAATAACATCACTGCATGTAGTGCCCCTGATTTTTTTAAGGTCAAGAGTTTTTCCTTCCCACTTTCACCAAGTTCTTGTTCATAAAAGGACATCTGACTGTTGGAGTTTTCTCTCTATTATTGTAGGGTCTTCACTTTACAACTCTGAAAAAAGTCATACGTTTAAAACAAGTCTTTATTTAAACCTTCTGATGTTTAATTTACATGAAAATGAACATCATAACATATGAAGTTCCTCAAGTTCATAATGATATTTGTGTCTTCTGTGTGACACTTCCCTGCTTTTAATCTTGTGCAGTGAAACCTCTGAACAACAGAGAAATTAAATATTTGCCATAATAAGCAACATGTAACAAATAAAACTACTTATCTAAGCTTCTTTTTCTATAACAAAGCTGTTTAGTGAAACAAATTAATCTACAACTTATGCTTGTCACCTCTACAGCCTAAAACAACAAAAATATGAATTCAGACAAATATAAAACCAGAGTTTCCCTTGCATCATATGAATAAGACAGAATAATAGAATAAACAATTGTTACAGTTAGTCATTGTGGAAAATAAATATAAACCATATTGAGCAGAATAATACCTGTGGGATAATCTGATTTTATCCCACAGGTGTGATTTGCACTGTCATCGCTGGCTCTGCCATGAACACACTTGCTACACTGACACATTTCCTAAGCAGGAAACATTCAACCAGTCGTCATGTGAATTGTCATGTGAGATTTCATGTTCGTAACATTACGGAATCTTTTCCCACAGGTACTACACAAATATGGCTTCTCGTCTGTGTGAATTCTCATGTGAGTTTTCAGTGTTGATAATTCTCTAAATGATTTCCCACAGGTGCTACAAGAATACGGCCTCTCACCTGTGTGTACTGTCATGTGTCTTTTTAAACCTGACAAGCCACAAAAGCCTTTCCCACAGGTGCTACAAGAAAATGGCCTCTCACCTGTGTGAGTTCGCATATGCCTTTTCAGGTTTTGTAGCTGAATGAATCCTTTCCCGCAGGTGCTACAAGCATGTCGCTTCTCACCTGAGTGAATTTTCATGTGATTTTTGAATCCTGTTAAATTACTAAATCTTCTTCCACATGTTGTACAAGAATAGGGCCTCTCACCTGTGTGACTTCTCATGTGAATTTTCAAGTATACCATAGTAGCGTAGCTTTTCCCACAGGTGCTACAAGAATGAGGCTTCTCACCTGTGTGAATTCTCATGTGAACTTTCAAGTTTATCATATGCTTGAATCTTTTACCACACATGCTACAAGAATGGGGCTTCTCATCCGAGTGAACTTTTATATGACTTTCCAAGTCTGATTTCTTGTAGAATTTTTTCCCACAGGTGCCACACGAATGTGGCTTTTCACCTGTGTGAATTCTAAGGTGGCTTCTGAATGGTGATGAGAAACTAAATGTTTTCCCACAGGTGCTACAACAATATGGCTTCTCACCTGTGTGGACTCTCATGTGACTTTTCAAGTTTATCATCTGACTGAATCCTCTCCCACAGGTGCTGCAAGAATGTGGCCTCTCACCTTTATGAACTCTTAAATGTCTTGTCAAAGAGGATTTATAGTAAAAACACTTTCCACAAATGTCACATTTTACAGAGTTCTCAGTTGTTTCAGATTTAAAACGAGTCTGCGACAGGCGCTTATTTCTGTCTATTTGAGGTCTTTTCTTCAGCTCTGCATTTCTACTTGGTCCAAAGTCCACACTCTTGTTTTCCTCCTGCTTCAGTACAAGATGCTCTCCCTTTTGACTGGTGCAGAGTTCCTCTTGTTCCTCTTTAATCTGTGATGGATCATCCTGGCTTACACTTGCGTCTGTCTCTTGATTAAAGACCTGCTTGTCTGTGAGAACCTCCTCTTTACAGTCATGCTGTTGTGGGAAATCTGAAAGGAGAAACATTACAGGAAAACAAACAATTGAGAAAATATGTAATCCTAACTATTAGCAGGTCTCTACTTTGTGAGCATGTCATTCACATTTACCAGTGAAATTTAGTCTTCAGCTGTGGCAGATCATTTTGGACACTGATGCAAGTGACTGCAGAGTTCTTGGATTCTGATTAACAAAAATTATCTCAATATTTGGATGCTTGTGATGATCAGCCTGTAGAAATATATCTCTCATTAGCTGACTGGCCTCTCCCCACTGCAGGTAAATCAGACTGTGGATCAGGGAGAATGTGTGCTTTACATGTGTCAGTGTTTCTGTTTATATGCTCCCAGTCTGAAATACACAGTCTGAGCTGTTAAACTTGTTCTCCCTCTCGTGATCCTGTGCTCATCCTGTTCCAACTGTCCTGCTGCTCCCTGCAGATCCTCTCATCTCCATTCATGTCCTTCAGCCCACTTTTGAAACTAACAGCACCTTAAACTTGCTTGAGTACACATTTGTACCTCTATCAGCGACTAATGTTTATGATGTAGAAGCACATAATGGCAGATGTGACAATCCATCACAGTTGCTGAAAACAGTAAGTGTCAAACTTACTGACGTGTTTTAAAGCCTCGGAGACACTTTAGTGTAAACTAAATGTCAGAATTTTTTACAGTTAATTGCAACATTTGGCAACAAATAAAAAACATGACTTTGACAGTTAGAAAAAAAAAGAAGAAAGTAAATAGAATCATGTCATTTTCATTATTTTTGCCTTCACTCTGTTCTAGGTCTAGGCTTAGCCTTTTAATCCACATGTGATGTGGATTAAACACAGTCTAAAGTGGGTTAATGTTACATATAATTGTATCACCAGTAACACAAAGTTGTCTAGATTTTCACCAAGGCTCTTTAGACAACCAACATGAGTATATTCATTTTTTATTAAGACCATTACAGTTTTACAAACCTGTGCCGTGTAAGCTTATTTCTGGTTTCCACATGTTATCCAGCAGTCTCAGCTGCTCTTCCCCGGTCCAGACGATGATGTCTTCAGCCTCCTGCTTCACTACAAACTGCTCTTCCTCTGGACTGATGCTGAGTTCCTTCTTTTCCTGTTTAATCGGAGGATCTGGGTCCTTTTGGTCCAGGCTGAAGTTCCTTTCCTGGTTAGAGACCTGCTGGTCACACAGACCCTCCTCTTCCTCACAATTCATGTTGTTGTGGGAGGACTTGAGGAACAGTGGGACACAAGAAAAATGTTACTAATCTGATGGCAGGAAAATACACTTGTGAGCAAAGGCTGCCATACCTGCAGGGTCATGTTCACGCTATCTGCTGTTTAGAAAACGCATCTATGTTAACTGACGTCGTTTCTCACAGTTTAACATGGGCCGCTGTCTGCTCAACTTGATGTAATATTGTGGCATTACTTTGTATACAGTAAAGAAACGTGCCCTATCTGTCCATCAGCTCAGACAGTTTGGCTGCTGGACACTTGTCCTTGGCATGGCTGTAGCTCAGGAGGACGAGCAGGTCATCTGAGCAGCTCATTTACCAATTGGAAGGTTGGTTCCATCCCTGGGTGCTCCAGTCTTTATGCCAAATTTCCTTGGTCAGGATACTAACTCCAGGTTGCTCTCCATCGGAGTGTGAATGTGTGCGATAGAAAGCACTAAAGCATGGAAAAGTGCTTGTGAAATACAGAATGGGTAAAGCTGCAACGAGTACCAGTGAAGTTTGCTGAGATTAAAGAGTTTGCTGAATAAAAAAGAAAACCTGTCAAAATCATCAGTTCACACTAAAGCCATGTCTGTGTCAACACAACCTACAGGCAACATTACAAAACAATGCTAAATGTATTTAACAAAGCCTAAGCACTGGATTTGTACCTGTGGTCCTCAGCAATATGTTTCTCAGGTAGATGCCTTCACGAATATGCCATTGATCCAAATCACTTCCTTGTCTATAGACTATATGGTGTTATTATGTCAGCCTGTATTAATTGGTGATTGTCACAGCAAGATAATATGTGGTATCAGTTTAAAATAAGCATATGCATTTCATCTTTCATCAGTTTAGGTCAGCTGCTGGGTTTGAATCCTAACAGGAACTGTGTTTACAAAGTGTTAGGCAGCAGGGGTGGTTCAGAGGTCAAGCGCGTACTCTACTGATTGGAAGGTTGGAGGTTCAATCCCTGGCTGCTCCGGTCTGCATACCAAGATACTAACCCCTAGTTAGTGTGAATGTTAGCGCTATATAACGAGCAGTTTATTTACATAATGTAATGCTGGAAACAGTCTATTTAGTAATCTTTTTGTCCTAACAGAATGGGGTTTTTTTAATTTCAGGATATAACCTGAGGCACTAACTGACAGATGATCTTTGTCACTCTGTCGGGTGCCAGTATATAAGCACGTGCATTGGTTCAAAGCACTCTGCGCTGATCAGTGAACTAAATGAAGCTGCAGGGCAGGTGCAGTGGATCTTATGGAAATAACAATCAGCACACATGCGCTTTATTTTCTTCCGGTTACTTTGCAGCCTTTAAGAGTCCTTTAACGTCTGTTACTGTCCTGTATGTGCTCAGCATTTGAAAGAAGACTCCATCGCAACTCTCTATGAATGTATTCAGTTATTGGTTAAGACGGAGGCAATTTTGGCCCCTCATTATTTTATAACAACATTTTTTTTTTCTGACAATGTATACAGGCTAAACATAATGTTGATAAAACTCGTTTAAAACGTCACTTTCGCTTGTAAATTTTTCAGAAATATGACCAATCTGCGAGTAAGTTTTGTTACGGACGGGTTGAAATGCTCACAAACGTCATCGGACAACATGAAGCCCAGGTAAACTGGAACACCTGCCCTCGCAGGCGGCCGCGGGCTGAGGGACAAAGAGCCGACGGTAGCACACTGCAGAAAACAGAAGCTTCCTCTCAGCGACTCTTAGATTTTAATGTATAAAAACCAGCTTATAGTAAAGTCACTCTTCTCTGTGTCTTATTGGATGCTAAATGCTAAAATTCTACGTTTTAAAAAAGAGGAGGACTTGAGTTATTTCTATAAAAACCTCGCTCACACCGGCTCCTTGATTTCAGTCTGTTAGCATTCAAAACGAGCTCGTGAGTCCTGCGTTAGCTCATTGACACCGTCACGGTTTTACGCACCTGTTAGGTCTGACTCTGTCTCGGATTTCTTTATATCCTGCAGTCTTCTCTGATAGTTGATCTCCTCCTCATACCGGACGATCGATTTTTAAAAACCGGTAGTCTCTAATGTTGACAAACTCTCTGAAATACGCAAATGAAACCTGAGCACTGACAGTTGCGTCACTTCCGCTCTTCGCCTGTTGGCTATTGGGCAGATTAGAAGCATGAAAGGCACACTGCTGCCCCCCTCCTCCTTCGTGACCAGACATCAGCATTCTCTGATGTTAAAATTTAAATAATTTTGTGGTAATAAAATGTCTATAAGGTAAGGGAAGCAATCTGTGTACACCTTACATTTCTTACTGTGGTGAGATGTGGGGAATAAATTCAAATGGCCAAAGAAGAGTCACATGGAAATCAAGTCAAAACTGGCACTCTGGAAATGATCGTTTACCCATAATTGTAATAATGAGATTCAAACTTTAAAAGTCCGTTTTCAGCTGAGAGTTAACTGTTTAGAAATCCTTGGTGCTCTCTGCTGAGAGTGAGGGCGTTCTGGTGCAGCTGGCAGCGCTAACTGGTGACAGGTGAGGGATTTTTTTTTTGTTTTGTTTTTTTAGCGTGTCAGAAAATGATTATATAATTCTTTAAAATACCTTACAAACACACTCACAAACAATGCATCCACAATCAGCCCCTGTGAGCAGTACACTTTACTCTCTACCATTGTAATTATGTTAAAATTAAAAGTCTGCATGTTTTACTTTGTGTTTGTAATTGAATGATGTCATGTGGTGGATTTTACTGCCGAAGGTACCATCAGGCTCTAAGTGATGACACACAAAGAATGATGTTTATTTAAAGTGCCTGAAAGTGATAGGAAGCTACCGCATTTTATTCATAAAGTGTCGTATCCAGTTTTATGGTAATTGTACAGAGTATTTTCATTCATGCTGCATTATACTGTGCATACTTCAACTTCACAACATTTCAGAGGGAAATAATCTTTTTACTTCGGCGTTATCTGACAGTTTTAGCTGTGAGTCTTTACAGATGATGCTTCTCATAAATAGTATCCCAAATGTCATAGTGAAATTTAAAGATTCAAGTAACAAAATGAGAGCATGTTCCAAAAGAATAATAATTTGTCTTTCCCATTAATCATTTTAAAACCATTCAGATGTCATCTTCTGACCTTTTGGAGGGTCCTGACCCATAGTTTGGGAACCCCTGAACTGTAGTAGTTATATATTAGTAGTATTTCAGTGACAGGGCATATTTTTCTGAAGAATGAGTGCTTTTACTGTAAGTGCTTTTCTTGTAGTAAAGAATTTTGAAACTGTGGCACTGGTTTCAGACTAAAGTACAGTTGTAGTTTTACTACAGATAAAATGTCAGCATATTTCAATAGTGAATGACTAAACAGGGAAGCAATTTCAGGCTCAAACTGCAGTTTAGCTTTTAAGGTCAAAGGTGAGATCTGATGAGGTCTCAGCACTTGTGGTCGACCATCCTCTCAGGCCGGGCTGACTGGCACGTGCTCGGTGGGGTGAAGACGTTGGGGTCGCTGATTCCCAGCTCCAGGCTGAAGATGCGGGTGGAGGTGGTGACACTGCTGTTCCTTGTGTAGGTCTCCTGCACTGGGTAGCAGTCCTTCATGGTGTAAACGCCCACCCAGGTCTCATCTGGTAGAGAGACGAGGAGCAGTTACCGCAGCTGAAATAGCAGGTTTCATGTGAGGTGCCAGTTCTGCCTTGGTGGCTTTTGAGAAGCAGCACACAAAAACCGAATGTTTTCTTACAGCGGGTAATGGGGTTGTGACTGTATCGGCAAATCATTGGAGAAAGTGTTGTAGTAACCCCTCTCCAACCACTCAAAACTATCGTCCCTACTTTTGGATCAACCATTTTTACCTCATCCACACCAACATGGCTCCAGTGCCTAATCTAGAACTATATCCAAGTATTTCCACCAAGAGGTGACAGGTAGCGGAGTCGAAAAGCTGGCACAGACCCACCACAGAAATTTCCCAAGCTTACAGTTCTGTTTAAAGGTTTTGAGCAACCCCTAATTTTATTTAGATTTTACTTCCAAGGAGCTAGACGGTCTTGTAATTTATTAAAGTGGTCCTGAGCAATAGTTCTCCATGCTTTCAAAGGCACCTACTCAAAGGATGAACAAGAGTTGTGTCAAGCAAAGAACCAACTTTAAATTGTATCTGTAGGTTAAACACATCCTTTGTTCCAATTTCTTTAGTTAAATCTAGAAAAATGACAAAATTAATTCAGTTTGACATAAAATATTACTTTTGCCTCTAAAAAGGTTGTTAGCCCACTTGGTCTATCTCAGCATGATGTGCAGTGTGTCCTTAAAAGATATGAGGAAAATCAATATGTACTGAGCTGGCCAGCAGAGAGGTACCACAGAGTGTCTACAGCCATCTGATCTGTAATGCACAGTGGAGTTTCTGACTTGGTTTGGGGCTCCACTTGAGCCAGTAATGTTGATGATCTTGTCAAAAATGTAGAAAAATACAGTCAGATTTTGGATGTAGAAAGCATCTGATTGGGAATGGCTTCATTTTTCAGCATGACAATAATCTCAAACACACTGCCAATGTAGTAAAAGCATGTCTGGATAGAAAAACACACAGTGGAACACTTTCAGTCATGGATTGGACTCCACAGACCCTGAACATTAATATTATTAAAGCAATGTGAGATCATGCTATTAGAGAATGGAAGAAAAGGCAGCCAACATCCAAAGAAGAGCTTTGAATGTCCTCCAGAAGTCTGGAGAACTATTCCTGAAGACAACTTAAAGAAATCACAAGAAAGCTGCCTAAGAGAGTTTAGGCTGTGATGAAGAATATCAAG
>VOQK01008810.1:12755-22876 GCA_015052645.1 Benitochromis conjunctus | reverse complement strand
AAAGAGCAGAGGACATGAACGAGAGTCATACATCATGGTGATAATTGTGCCTCCCACTGGCACACACAGAGGGATGAGGGGGAGTGAGTGTGGTTGGGATGGTGGGAGCTCACTGTCTGATAATTGATATCCCAATTATCTTGTCCTGTATACATAAATAAGTATAGCGCTAATGAGAGGGCTGTACCCTGTAAGGTCGTCTGAAGAGGTTCCATAGATAACCTTATCAGGTATATGTCTATCTGTAACAACAGAGGCTGACTAAACTTAGGCCTACACCAAACCAGCTAGACTGATAAAGTGAAATGTACGTGCTTCAAGTCTCCGCTGGATTTGATTGCTGAGATTTTGTTGGTGTTTATCAAAGCTGCTCTGTTGCCTCTCTGCTGTTTCTGCTGCTGCTGTGCGCTGTCGGGACAAGCAGAGCAGCAGTCGCTATGTTGCTATGATTGTATCTGACTTCTTCCCTCCCTTCCACTTTGTAATTTTACTTTGTCTTGTTATTGCAATATGGGCAGGTTAGATTCTAGAAATATCACTTTCATGTACTTTATATTATATAAAGTATTGTGTTGTATTGCTGTTAGATAGGTAGCAATACAACATTTCCTAATTACAGTGTACATTTCCCCAAATGCCTACATTTTCTCTAAAATTCAGAATCCAAAAAACACACTTTTAGAAGAAGATTACACATCAATAAAATTAGAATACATTGGAAAATTCTAACTAATGTGGACTTATTTAAAGGTATCTGATAAACTGACTCATCTTTCCAGGGTCCCAAGACTTATTTTCAAATTGATGGAGCTACAGTGAATCTTCTGGCTGGGCAGAGGCCAAAATAACAAGCAAACAAATCCATCTATGGAAATATAATAGAGATAACCAAATTATAATTAACAAATGAAATTATAAATCCGTACCTTCATGAAAAGGAGAAAGGAAGGCAAAACAAATGTTAATCTACCATTACAAATTCCTTTTTTTTTTTTCCCAGCAAGCTTGTAGAGTCGACCTAATGGTGCCTTTTTCCTGCACACATGCAGACCTTAAACATATTGTGCAGATCTTTGTGGTGGAAAGAATTTGCGTGCTGTGTTTGGATTGGTTACTACTGAAACATGAAACATGACGTGGGGCAGGTGTGGCCTACTACTAACCACTGATCCACCATGGTGCCGGGTCTTTGTGGCAAACGCAAATGTAAAACATAGTAAAATTTGCTGTATCCAACTAGAAAAGCATGGTAAATGTAGTTGTTACCATGCAGCAATATGTAGCTGAAGCCCAATTATCATTGGTTGTGTGCAGATATTTGAAAGAGAGTATAGTGTTCACTGGATACTTCAGGTGCTAAGGAAGTTGCATTTGCAGTTTGATACATCTTTCAGAAGACAGAAGATGATCGCGTACATCTTCCGTGTGGCTTACAATGGTTTTTAGTGCACAGTAATTTCATATAAGAGACATCTACATTTGACAATTCAAAGAGGACTATAAAATAACAAGAAAAAACTATAAGGTGTAGTATGGATGTTCCAGACGGAGCCATGATGGTGCTAACAAAATGAAGTATTCCAGTTGAACAGTTTTAGTCAGTGTTTAGAAAAATACAAGAAAACTAATATTTTGTCTTAACTATATTTCCCCCCATGCCTAATAATTCTTGCCATCTTGATTTCTCAACTGCCACATCCACCCGTGTAACCGCGCTTTTTTTTCGGTCTCTGCAAGTCATCCACATATTTTTTTTTCAACCCTCGACTGTGTAAAACCATTTTCCTGGTTGAGCAATCCCAAGTTCAAAGGACACATGCTCCTGGGCCTCTATTCTTTGGTTGATAGAGTCCCAGCTCCCTTCAATGGACAGCAAAGCAAAATTTCCCTATTTAGGCACGGCGTCCTAATATAGCTCACTTCCTTTTACTTTGAAGGATGTTGCTTATCTCAGTTTCTCTTGCCACGCTCTCTTCTTACATTTTGCTTTCATGTTTTTTTTTTCTCCTTTTTGAGCAAAGGACCATCATATATCAGTCTACAGTCCAATAACTGATTCTGATCCAGTGTTTAATTTGTCTTTGGTGATTAAAAAGGAAAAAAAAAGGAAAATGTAGTAACAATTGCTCCAGATGAGAGATTTCCTTAAATCCCTAATCCCCTAATTCCTTCCATTTTGCGCACCGTATGAATTCCCTTATGCAGATTGCCTCTCCTTGCAGAAGCAAGCATTAAGCAAGCAAGCTGGATTAAAGTGTGAGGTTAGGTTGCCTGACTCAAAGGAGTCAGTGAGTGTTGTGCACACTCAGCTCGTGTTTGTTTTGACTTGTATGATGTAGTGGGGTGGTAGATGTGTATGGGATGGGTGCAATCAGGCGAATGGCTTTCAGGGAGGATGCCACTCTGATGTTTCCAACCCACTTTTTTCCTTGCCCTTTTCCCAGTGATCCTCTACTGGTTTGAAGGTCCCTGCCAGCGTGATTGTCCATCACATGCAATTAAAGCTTGCTCTCTACCCCAGCTGTCACTCTGCAAGTACAAAATTGAGTGGGAAGTCGTGCTCACACACCCTTGTCACCTGTCACTTGCTATCTATCCCCATTATCACAGAACTGTAGGAGCCAAACAAAACAAAACAAAAAAATGTCTCTTTGAAGGTAACCTTTGCTTTTGGCTTACTGCAGTAAACAACTGCTTAGTGCACTGAGTTTCCACATGTGATACAAACATGATGTACATCACTTAGAAATAAAACAGCCATAATTTGCAAAACTTTGTTCGATTGTAAATTGTGTTTATATGGGTAAAATTGAGCATCATTCGCTGTGCAGTACATTCACTGGAACAGAGTCCATCAGACATCAGACAGCTTCTCGAACACAGCAACAAAGCAAATCAATAACTTGTTTTACTGTGTTGATTATCCAATATTGTTATCCTAATGTACTCACATCAATTGCTTTAAATTTCATAAGCATAGATTTTTGAGTACTTGGGGCAAAGCTTTATGCAATTAGGCTTGATTTTCTTTTTTTCCAGCTTTAAGGTCTCCTGTCTTTGTGTAAACTGTTAATTAACAGCTTCCCAGAGGCTGAAGTATCTAGAAATGAAGTATTAGCATCCATTCAGTCAGATATGGTCTGCTTTAGCAATTTGCCATTTGTGAACGGAAAGACACTGTTTGTCAACTTTGAAATACATTTTTGTTTTCTTTCCTTTCTCTTTTTTATCGATACTTCCATTACCAGCGTTTCATGTTTCAGGATCAATTCCCATATGAAAGTATCAAGATCTAATTTGATTAAACTTTTTAAATTTTTTACTTTTTACATTTTTAATCATAAATATGACATAAAGACACAAGTAAACTCGGCAATTAGCGGAATAGTCGGCAATACCCTGTTAATAGGAACTAGAATCGCCTTCCGCCTCTCATTCATGTGCGTGCTACGGCTCCGGAACAGTGTGAGCCAATGAGAAACCCGAGGCGCAAAACATTAGACCACAAAACACGCAATCTTGACTTTGTTCACAGATCATAACTGCGTTCACGTTCAGCATAGAAATGATGCTGTGTGCGATGTATGTGGGATGACAGTTAAATACTGTGGCAACACAACAAACCTCGTTAAAAACAAAGTGGGGAGCCGGCTCTCACTCGATTGGAGTTGGCTTCTCTGATTCACTACAACGCTTTTCTGCACGACACATCACTACAGTTCATACACTGGCCTTTATCTGCTGATGCTGTGACTGTTTGCTACTTTTACTATTTAAAAAAATATTGTCATTTACCTGCAGCTGGATTTAAATGTCTCCGTTCATTACAAGTTGGCAACAATTTTTGTTTATCGGTGAAACCAAATAAAATTCGACTGGCCCCTTTACTTTGATTCATGTGATTCAGAAGATTCATGCTCTCACCCCATCAAATTCCCTACCGAGAAAAATAAGAACATTGTCATTGGGTGTTGCATGATGTCACACTCATCTACACATAATCGCCATCAATTTCCATTAATGTTATTAAGTCATTTATCATCATTCATTTCTGGTCCTTTCTGAAAGGACTTTGGTGGTTCATCGTTCTCGTTATTGTAGCGCAGCAAGTTGATGCATTGTCAGTTTGTGCTTTCTTGGGGTCCACCGCACTAAAAACCTTAAGGAACCAAACACAAGCTTGATTTATTGTACTCATGTGTTTAACGATCAGGAGAGAAACTAAAAAACAACAAAAAAAAATACTGATAAAGCTGAATACTCATAGTCTCAGCCAGCCGCCTTTGTTTTGTAACCTTAGGCTGCTGGTGAAAATAATTTTGGACTGTGTTGTCACTGATAAGAAATCCTTTCAACTACATGTATCAGATGACCCCCTGTGGCTCTGTCCTGGACGTCTTGTTTGTGCACTCAGTCAGAAACATGGTGAGGCAGGGAAGGCTTTGGGAAAAATGGTCATGGTAAAAAGGGTGTGAAAGTATAGATGAGTGTTTGGACCAAAGCAAGACTCAGAAGACTTTCCTGTTCACAGAGATCATGGGCTCCCCTTTACTATTCTCCCACTCCCCCACCCCCTTCGAACTCCAGTCAAACACCTACCAGTTATAATAAACACTGTAGTCTCCCTTCTAAACAAGCCAAAGACCCCTGTTACTAGAATATGACAATATTGATATAAGTGGGACAGAAGGTTCTGATACTATCTCACAGCTCCAACTGAGCATGTGAGTGTAAATACAGGTGCAAAATACCCTGCACTGCACTCACACATGTAAAATAGAGCCTTGATCACAACACATGGGACTTCAGTTGGCCTTTTGAGACCACCTAAATGAGCTGAGGTGCCATCAGTTCGGATTTCTGCATAAGTAGGTTGACATCCATGATTACTTTATAGATCTCTTGTGATCTGGACCAGGTCTATGACATTTATTTATTAATTTAGCCTTCCAAACAGACAGGACCGCCTATGGAGTTAATACAGCTCCGGCAACACCAAATTACTCGGAAATGAGGTCTGATTGCTGATGTGCCTGCTGCTGTAATGCCGTCACTCAAGTTGCAAGCTGTTGTTACCTGTGGCTCATCAGCACCGAATGAGACTTCATAACATAGAGGATACAACTTGACTTTATAAAATTCTGTTTTAAGATACTTTCACTTTGACACGAGGAGCATTAAATAAAATTATTGTACTTACTGAAGAACTGTGATAATATGATAAAATCGTTCTGGTTGTAGAAGAGCACATGAATTATAAATCTAGAGATTTTTGCACAGAAATGAATTTTGCTTTGCTTTTTCTTTGTCTTTGGAGTAACCTGCGAGTCTGGCTTACTTCCTCAACACTGAAGGATGTGTAGAAGAGCTACAGGGCAGTGCTTAACTGACATGGTAATAAAAAAACAAGCTTGAGCATAGTGTCCTAGCAACACAAAATGTATCTTACTTGAAGGTTTATTAACTGCAAAACATAGAATGGGGATACAAGAGTTAAGGTAGAATTAGGAGAATGAGTCTGTAACCGTGACTTTTTAGCTGTAATTAGAACAACATGTTAACCACTTGGCTACTTGGTGGACAGAAATATGCTTTAAGACAGTATGTTAGGGACAGAGTCATTTTAACATTTAAGAATGGGCTTATGCTTCTGATGAATTACCTGAGGTGAAATTTGTAAGGGAAAATGGAACAGCTTGAGGCTCACATTGTGGGTGCCGTGGGGTAGCACACTATCCTGCCAGCATGTGTGTCTATGGGGATGCAAAAAAACTGAGGATATATGTGGAGAGTGCGGGTCTCAGTTAGAAGCCTTTAGTGTGGATTCTGTGTTGTGGCTGACAGATGGCATGAAAATGATAAGAAAACAGAAAAAGGGACAGCAAAGGTGCAGTAGGAGTGTCTCCCTGTGTTGTTTTTACCCCTCTGCCTCTGCATATCTATACGATGTAACTGATCTTGTATCATATGAGCGTGGACCGTGAAGATTCTCAGTTTCGTCAGCAACAACAGATAATGTTATGCAAGAAAACAGGATTAGATTGTTGTGTTATTCAACATTATTCTTATAATTATTTGGTCTTTCCATTTTGAAGCAGTCGCCACAAAACAGCACCACATTTCTTCACAGCCATCTTTTTTTGTCAGCAAAAAGACTTAATCACAAATTTCCCTAAACACACAAATACATTGACACACGCGGCTCACAAGCCAAGCAGGGAAGGTAAATATTGACTCACAGTCTTCTCATTAAAAGACTTTTGACTATCAAAGCCTGAAAAGGGCATGTACTGCAGTACTAATTTCAACTGGTAGACTACGGGGGCAATGTACGCTGGTGATAATGGCCACCCTTTATCTTTTCCCCTCTCCTGTGAATAGGCCTATTGCCAAGGGATAAGTTAGACCAGTGTTTTGAATCAGATTGGAGGTCATCCCGGATTACACAGTTTCACTGTAAATGCAGAGAACATAGTTCATGTGAAAATAGGGTTAATCTTGTTATTGCTAGGGATTCATGCCAAGTTTATACAATGGGCGCAGCTTCTAGTCCAATTTTCCCTGCCAGCTGTTGTCTCTGTATTCCACTAAGCCACAAGTTTTTTTTCTTTCTTTCTTTTTTTTTTTTTGAATTGTCATTACAGCTGAGATTTACAATAAACATAATGCTTTCCTCTAATGCTTGTTGCTTAGCTTTGGTTAAATTGAGGTCCTCCATGGTAACAAAGTCACACAAAGTCACCAATTCCAATTGAAATATTGTAAAAGTGAGACATTATAGGGAAATTATAGGGATAAGGAGACAAGGAGGAAAAAAAAACCCAAATACCTGACAGCCCCAAAGAGGATATTGTGACACAGAAATGTATTATTCAGCTGTTCACATGTCTGATCAAGCTTAAAAATGCTATTACCTTATTGTCACTGGAGCTGTTCTTCCTTGTTTAACTCCAGAAGATGCGCTGACCTTTTCAGCACTTTACCACATCAGGTCTATTACGCACCAGCAGTTCACTTCTCGCTTTTCCTTACAGGACGATAATACCAGTCCCCCCCTTTTATTGTGATGAAAAAGCAGAGCCCCTGTGCTCATGGAGTTTTCAGAGGCAGAAGCAACCACTAGGAACGGCGCTTGTGTGTGACTGAATATCAATAAATCCAGACAAATAATTTTTTTTTTCATTCAAATAGCAGAAATATCAACTTGTACAGACAAAAGAGTGGATTATGTCCCAGGAAGACCTTTGATTTTGGTTACATGATCCAACAGCATAATGCAAATCAAATATGTCATAGAAGGGACTGATTGAATTTGATACTGTAATCTCTATAATACTTTTCAACATTAACATTACTTCAATCATGCATCTCCCAGTTGTGCTGTATAATTATGGGTTTTTACTCTTTGTCTTGTCTTTACACACACAGACATATACAAAAAAAACAAAAACAAGCCTACACAATCACCATCTGTAGCATTGTGTCCCTGTAGTTTCCAAGACTAAACCATAATGCAAAATCTCAAAATCCTTTCCCAGGTGATTTTGTAAAGTAAGGCCAGATGGGGTAAGGGATTATTTTCATGCTTTATTTATGTTACTGATGACAAAGCAACTGTTTTGGCCCATTTACTGTAAATGAAGAGCAATCTTGAACTGAACAGGCAAGATTTGGATGTGAAATCAATGTTTTCCCATGATACTTCCATGGTACAATAGTCCCACCCACATCACTGCTAATGAATGATCAACTTGGTATTATCCTTTTATCCTCTCCCACTGTGATGTTAATGTTGAGCTATGATTGTGGTGAATCTTTAATATGACACATTTACTATATAATTCAAATAGACGCTTATATTATTTTACACATATTCAGCAGCAGACACATCCATCTACCCAGGCAGACACAGATTCCACATGAACTGACGAGCAAGCGATGGATCTGTTTTCTCTGTCTGTCTTCAGCCAGGTAACTACTGTGATATGGCCTGGTTTGACGTGATTTGTGTGTGGGGCTGTGTGTGTTGTCACACTGCACAGGTGGCAGGCAGCAGGGATGGGAGCAGGCCAGTGAGCAGGTAGAATACCACTGGGGTGGAAATAACAGTCTGGATTCCTCTGCTGCTCAGAGAGGCCTGACATGAAATGCTGCAGGTGGTGCTGACCGCTCACTGTTGCTCCCCCTGTGTTGGACAAAATCTGGTACAGGTGTCTCCATGTGGATTTGTATATCTGGGCAAGATATGCAGGTATTCACTGACACGGTGCATAGACAAGAAAACTAAAAAAGATCCATATAACTTTCATTAGTTATTGCTGTACACTGACTGACATTCTTCTGTAATTCAGTGTGTGACACAGGACACAGACAGTCAACACACACACTGGCATTACGTTGCGCAGCAGCCCCTTTATTTGTGGCAACACAAACTGCGGTTTTCTTAGCCTTCCAGCTCAGGACGCAGACACTCCTGGTTCGCTGCCACCTCCCCCCTGCCCAGCCGTCACTAAAACAGAAAACACAGACCCATAGTCAATCAACCTGGCCAGGATCACCCCTCCTCTGCAGCTGGCCAGAGACCACACCTCTGCCACCCCCCACCCCCACCCCCACTGCAATCAGTCAAGGGGCTGGTCAGGTCCGCAAACCTGGGCACAAACCGGCAATAATCTCACCTCCTTTTTGGTCTTGGGGCGCTGGTAGGATGCGATCACCGCCGTCTTCTCAACCTGAGGGCAAACCTGCCCGCCCCCCAAGTGGTACCCCAGATACTGTACCTCCCTCTGTCCAACCGCACACTTTTTTGGGTTGGCTGTGTGCCCTGCCTGCCTCTGGGACTCCAGGACAGCGGCTACCCGCTGCACATGTTCTATAGATCCTATAGATGATCAGGAAAGGCGGTAGAAAGCACCATAAGCAGCGTGCGGTCGCAATACCCGGTCCATGAGGCGCTGAAACCAGGCACGATGCGCACATCGGCCCAGATGCCGTGCCAATAAAATCAGGCCATTATACGCTCCAGAGTTTTTTCGCATCCCATGTGCCCTGCTATGGGGTTACAATGAGCCACCTGGAAAATCTTTTCTGGCGGCTCTGTGGCAACAGCAGCTGGGTGTGTATCTCATTCGTGTGAGCGTCGCAGCTCACTCGAAACAGCCTATCGTTTTGCAACTGGAAGTGCGCTTTGGTGGACCAGGGTCTGTGTGCAGCCCGTGTCCACCAAGGTGTGGCGTATACCCCCTTGACACCTTACTGGAATGCGGTATGTCCCTCCTGAACGGGGGAGCTCCGGTGGTGCCCCAGCCGCCCACACTTCCAGCACTCCGGCCCCAGTGTCTTTGCGGCTCCCTGTGGTTGAGAGGCAGCATCGGGCGCTTCTGGGCCCCCGACCGGAAGCAGCGACGCAAAAGAGTTCATGGGACTCCACGCCGGAGCCCCTTCTGGCCTGCCTGGCCTGCCGTTCCTCCCTTGTGCCAGTGCCATGGCTTGAAACGTCTCAATAAAAACCAGTGCATCCTCCCCGTCCAAATCCGGTGGAGCGTCACCAACAGGGGGGGACCGTGGCCCCCACCAGAACAGCCATTTGCCGCTCCGCCTGATCCCGCAGAACCGCCAGCTGCACGTCATGCACGTCTGCATGTCGGGCAGACATCGCCGCCAGGTCCTGCATTATCTGACCAAGTACCAGGAATGGCTGGGCCAGCGGCTGAACGGCTGGCTGGCCAGGCTGGGGGTCCGACATCGTGGCTGGGTTTCGGCACCACTTGTGACACAGGACACCAGAACACACACACACACACTGGTGTTACGTTTGCCCTTTTATTTAGCCCTTTTATTTGTGTCAACACAAACTGCGGTTTTGTTAACCTTCCAGCTCAGGACGCAGACACTCCTGGTTCGCTGCCACCTCTTCTCTGCCCAGCCGTCACTAAAACAGAAAACACAGACCCATAGTCAGTCAACCTGGCCAGGCTCACCTGTTCCCACTACGCCTCCGTGCCTGCCCCTGCGAGCTCACTGTGTCACCCCTCCTCTGCAGCAGGCCAGAGACCACACCTGCCCCACAGCGTTTCTATGAGTACATCCAGTTAGTGGGCTTAGGTTAATGCCCATAGGTG
>VOQK01008803.1:3075-14327 GCA_015052645.1 Benitochromis conjunctus | reverse complement strand
ACAATATCACATAAAATAGGCATATGGTCAGAGAAAACCGCATCCTCAACGGAAATATTACAGACAGGTAGATCATGTGATAAAACCAAGTCCAAAGTATGACCACATTTTTGAGTGGCACCTATGACAGATTGAACAAAATTAAAAGACTCTACTAGGTCCAAAAAGTCCTTGGCCAGGGGCTTCCCAGGGCAGCAGACGTGTATGTTAAAATCACCGAGCAGAAGGATGCAAGAAACTCTGAGAACTCAATTAAAAAGTCCTTATTATATTTTGGGGGCCGATAAACAATCGCACACAACAACGGAGGCGAGTGGCCCAGTTTGCACAAGCAGAGTTCAAAACTGGTGTGAGGTGTCACAGGGGATAGCTGCTTAAAGTCAAGATGTGCCTTAAAAACAACAGCTAGCCCTCCTCCATGACCAGAAATCCTCGGAACATTAAAAAAGGCACAGTCAGCCAGCAACAATTCAGAGAAAGCACTGAACTCACCAGATGGGATCCAGGTTTCAGTCAGACAGAGAAAGTCCAGTACATGGGAAGAGAAGAATTCCTTCAAAATGAAGGTCTTATTTGCCACCGACCTGGCATTGATTAAGCCCAACTTAAGAGAAATTGGGTCGGGAGTATCCAAGACGTTAGCAGCCAGATCCACCGGTCGAAGGTTCATTCGGTCCACTCCACGCCAACGCAGATGTCGGAGAGAAGGAGCTTTTGCAGGGCTCTTTACAGGAGAGCCCACTACAGGAACCCAAACAGGAGTCCACCGGGTCTAAAACACGCAGCGGGACCAGGAGTCGCGGGCAGGATCGACGGATGGAGCAAAGCTCATGAGGAAAACACGAAATCCGGAATTTCAGCTTGACAAGGCGACCACCACGGTTACCCTGTCTCCTGTGTCGCTTCCGCAAATCCAGAGGCAGTGGTAGGGAACGCCAGTGCAGAGGAGTTTCTTCCAAATAAGGAGGCTGGAAGCCTTGGTCGTCGTTTCCAAACCGAGCTAAAGCTTGCGAGGGAAAACGTAGATTCAGTAAGGTCTGGCAATCATAAGTCAAAGTGAGGCTGACACGTTGCACAAAGTTAACTACAAACAATAAAATAAGACAAATAAAAGAGAGCGGTAGACGATGTGCCAAACACACAGGCGCCATCTTGTTTTAAAGGTAAATCTAACAGTTTTCGGGAGCAGTCCTAACCCTGTAGTCTTTCTCCCGTAGATCAATTGAGTACGCGGCCAGTTTGTCCCACATGCCCCGGATCTGTGTTTTTGTGTTCTCCCCGTCATTGTAAATAGACCCACCACTGTAAAATCCCATTACTGTAAATAAACACCATTCACTGCAATTCCAGAGCCTCTGTGAGTTCTGCCACGAGTCCACCCTTCAGAGCTACCTAACAGTTTATTTGAATTGGTTTACTTTCTATTGCTATAGCAGTTGTTTGTGGTGGTGTATGGTGTAAGGGTGTATACCTCCTTTTCCCCTTACTCAGGTAACGCTACTGTCTCCTTCAGTGCCAGTGCACAGCTGGCTCCAATCAGCAAAAAGGACGGCAGTCTGAAAGCTGGTGCTGCCCAGCCCCAGTGTGTCTTCTCAGGCAGTGTTGTCTCTTTATGGTGAAAATGATTTATTTTAGTTTTTCATTATGTGATTATTATTATTTTTTCTAAAGTTTTGCTTTTTTCAGGCTCAGGATTTACTGTCGGTTTTCTTTTGGTGATGGCTTTTGATGAACGTAATAGTTTAGCTGTCTCTGAATACCCTGCCTTATAACCTTTTAATAAAATCCCTTGACACCCTGTTAGTCTCCTCATTCCTTAGCTCAGATTAATCTTTGAATCTCTTCAATAAATCATGATTTGGATTGAAAAAATAAACGTAAAACTTTTTCAGTATTGTTAAAATCTTTTGTTGGGGACTTTCTCCACCAATACAAATTTTGTCATCAGTGGTTGAGTAACACGCTTTTTTTTGTTTTCTTTTGTTTTTTGTGACACTGCAATTATTCTGTGAGACACAACACTACAATACTAGATCACACCTGTCATTTTTCAAGGATCTGACATAGAAGAAAGCCACTTTTCATGACTATCATAACTTGTAGAATCTACTTTACAATATAAAGCATCTTGAGGCGACTGTTGTTGTGATTTGGTGCTGTATAAATAAAATCGAATTGAATTGAACTTCCCAGGAATCCAAACTGTTTTTGAACAACTTTTTTTTTCATGAGTATTGGTGTAAATGGTTTGGACTGACCACATTTACATACAACTAAAACCTCATGGAGGATGTTTTAAAATCAGCCATTAAACAGAAGCAATAAAAACCAGTTCAACAGTAAGATACCTACATGATATTCCACTGATTATATCAGTGGTCTGCACTGATTTCAATGAGCATATTAGAAGCCCATATACATCAGTTAAAAAACTTTATCAATAAATAAATACATAAAATAATCTTTGTTTTGTACTTTTATTGTCCATAGATGCAACATTTAGCGAAAAAAAAAGCCATGCAGTTTCAGTGTGTCACTGAATGTTAAATGACTTTTTGCATAACAATCAACTTTATGTCCATTTGATTCACTGTTTTCATTCTGTTAACAGCCTGCTCCTCCCAATCTAGGTCAGCTCTCATGTTTTCATCTCTGTGCTCCATTTCATTGAAATCAGCACTGGAATAAATTATGTGTGCAGTTTTATATGTGTGTTGCCATGGCTACAGTTTGACGTTGGCACTTTAGTGCCAGTGGGAGGGGCTCGTGCTTGTTTCCATCCTAGATGCTTGCTTAAAATGGAGGAAAGAAAATGATCACAATGCCATTTACGCGTTTTTAACATCTTTGTTTTCCTTGTATTGGATTTCTTTTTCATCACTATAGCATATAAGTACCCCCTATTTTCCTCAGCTGAGTAATGCAGGATTATTGATTTTGCAGGATTTTCCACAACTAGTTTGGATCAGTGGTTTTCCATTGTTCAATAAGAAATGATATGCTGATTGCATCAGTGAGACAGATTTTTAGTCAAAGAACATTTGACTAACATATCCTTCTCCCTCTGTGTGTGTGTGTTTTCTGGTCTGGAGGAACACACAAACAAACAAACTGCACACACCTCACACTCACACACATTTATACTATCACACACAAATTGACGGAGTCCATTTTTCTCTCTTTTTCTTTCTCATGACTAGCTTCACCTCAGACAGTACACATAATACAAACTTTTCCACACCAAATGTTTATTTGCATTACAGTTCTGTATCAGCACAAATTATTTTCCACATATATTACAGTACATTTAAAAAAAAAAGAAAAGTAATGCCAACTGTGTATTTTGCCAGATGTTACTCTACTGCTTTGAAAATGATATGGCTGTTTAAATAGAGTTGTACATGAAAAAGTAGTAAGAGAAATTACATACAGCCATAAAGCATTGTGCAGACAAAAAAGGTTTTCCCACCACCACTAGAAACCAACGTAACCAAAGTTCTGTACATACATGTTTAATGTGCCATTACATTATGAAGTGCTTTCATTTTCAAGACTTCAAGACTTAGATTACATACTTACCTGGTACCAGTTACAAAAGGAAATACATTTCTATAGTGTAGGTTCAAAGGATTTCAAAAATCAAAAAGGCAAAAAGTAAGTCACTGTGGCAGTGCAGGTTTGAGAACACAAAAAGTTTACACTTAAAAACATCCAGATTAACAGATGAACGTAATGGAAGTATCACGTAATAGAGAACAAGATCAACACATAAGACTAGCCAACCATCGTGACAGTCTGTTCTTTAGTCTCTCTCCCTTCTCCAAGTATGGAGAAGGGAGAGAGACTAATCAAGCAACCAGCTTTTTACAGTAGTAAAAAGCTGGTTGCTTGATTGTCTCTTGAATGTCAGGCAAAGAGGTAAAGTTGAAAAATTGGAGAGAATCAACTACCTGATGCAGAACAATCTTTTTTTAAAAAAAAGTTATGTTTCTGTATCTGGCTTAAGCTTTCTGGGGGAAAAATGTATTACTGAAAACACAGTGTGACTCATAGTTACATGAACTCACCAGTATTAGTGTAAAATTTTTCTTATAACTTTCTTATAACTTATAACTTTTGTTATAAGATCTCTATATAAGATGAGCAGTGCCCAATTATAGGTTCTGGGTACAGTGGAAATAAAAGCACTATCTGCATGGTTTGCATGACGAAGAAAAGCTAAGAAGTCTTTTATTTATTTCTTTGCTGTTAGATTACAGTTGGGAAAGTTTAGTCTAAGTGCACCCCATCCCAGATTACAGTTCCATTGTCCCTTTAACCCTGTCATGCATGAATTATGACAACCTCAATCAGGATTTCTTTCTTACGTATTTTTATTCATCTTTAGGCATGAAAAGATGAATAAAAATACTTAAGAAAGAAATCCTGATTGAGGTTGTCATAATTCATGCATGACAGGTTTAAATAACAATAATTACAACGACACACGTCATACATGGAGTGACACATCAGTGTCCAGTGTAGTGGTTTATGTGCAAGTATACCATCAACACTGACACAAATACAAGAAAACAGCCTTTGAATGGCTGTCCACTGTAGTGACCACTATGCGTGAAAGGGTTAAGAAACATTATGTTAATAGTGTTTTTGGGAACACAGTTCTAGTTTAACTGCAGACATAGACAATATTAATGATGGCCATAATGTCAACATCTCAGCCCCTTAGCTGTAAATACTTTTTACAGCTTAACACTTTTTGATGACATTATGGGCAGAATCACGAGTTCCAGGTGACAAACACAAGAAGTTAAGCTGGTAAATTATGTCCATTTTAAGAGCCAGAGACT
This sequence comes from Benitochromis conjunctus, assembly GCA_015052645.1. Lineage (NCBI taxonomy): Eukaryota > Metazoa > Chordata > Actinopteri > Cichliformes > Cichlidae > Benitochromis > Benitochromis conjunctus. The sequence goes on along the minus strand of VOQK01008803.1, from coordinate 9,480 downwards.
CACAGGACTGTAAGCATCACAGTCAAATACACCCCTCAATCATCATGTCCAGTTTCAACACACCAACATAAATAAATCAATGAGTAACATCAGTGTTGTCATATCCATCTTTTATACTGTTTGTGTTTGTAGATAAAATTGAAAGCATGTACAGTACATATACAGATGGTTACCAGCACAGAGGAAACATTATAATTTGCACCTGGGTGTTTCCTTTGCTTTGGCATTTATATTACATGCCCAGCTCAAAACGTAACACTGGGCATTGATCTTCAAAATGATAGTGTCTGCTGTCACTTAACTGATGCCACAAAGTAGAAGTTTTATAGCATTAATTTAACAAAGATAGGACAACAATTCACAATGCCTATATAGATTACATAAGTACATGCTCTGTACATTAGGAACTAAATACAGTTCATATATTTTTAACACTAAGATCATGTCTCTTCTCTTTGGAATGATTCAGTATGTGATTAAAGTCAAATGTGTATTTACAGCATTGCACTTAAACATATAGTTTTGTTTATGTTTTATTGAAGTCAGCTTTTAGTACTTTTGTATTATATAGTTCATTTTTATGTTATTTGTATATATATATATATATGTAGATCTCTGAAATGTGTAGAGTGTATTTAAAATTAAACTGTGAAATTAAACAAAGTATTACATTAAGTTGTTTAGCCTTCAGGTAGTTGTAGTTACATTGTACAGGATTCTTCGTGAAGTGTAAAACAGAGAATATAATCTTTAACTGTCATGGCACAATATTTTTCTGTCTTGTTTGGAAAAAAATGCTTTTGATGAATTCTTGTAATTCAGAGGAAAGAAACAGTCACCACACAAAACTCATTAGTCTACTCAATGAAGGCAATGAAGTTAAACTTGAACATCTGAGACAGGGCACACAGGGCTACTACCTGAGTCTTTCTTTGATTATTTATTGGCTAATGGCTGTTAGACTAAAAGCATTTTTAACATTTTACAAAGCATTTCAAAGCATTTGACTGCAGATCAGATTTTGAAATGGACAGGTAAGGTGAAAGTACAGACAGCACCTTTTTTCACTCACTGTGGTTGCTTGAAAATGACTATAATGTTGTTAAATTGCACACTTTGATACATTAATATTAATGCACTGCTACCCTTCTCGCAGTTGTGCTTTTACCCCATGATGTATGAGAGAGAGTACCTCATTTCTTTACACAGCGTAAACTGTTTTCACATATGCACTGCAACTCTAAACTTTCCCCAACACTAACCAGCTTCTCTGCTTGGTTCATGGTATTTCTGCACTGTACAACTTTGCACTCTGCCTCAGACAGTGCTCTAATGGAACTAAAACTGCAATATAATGTAAATTACATCAGTAAACCTAAAAGTTCCATTCAGATCAGCTTTATCTGAATGGAGAAATACCTGACAGGAGAGAATAGGAGATGATATAAAAAGGGTAAATATGATTAAAGACAAATGGAAAATATGCTGATATTTAGTCTGGAGAGAGTCTAGCTCAAACAGTGTATCAAATGCGCTGAAAATATGGCTGAGTTGTTTTTCCTAGTTGTATCACTGGCCAGAAGAAAAACATTTAAATAAATAAGGTCAATGTTTGCCACTATTATAGCCTAGTTTTGTAATTTAGGTTATCATAAGGGATGCTCAGTGAAGCAGTTAGGCTTCAGTTTAACTCTACTCTCTTCCACTCATTCATCACATCTTGTCAATTAGATATGTCAGATAACCACCTTCAATCCTTTCTGCCGTCAGCAGGTGAGTTGTCCTTGCAAATTATTTGAATAATAATCTTTCCAGCACTCTTTTTTCCTCTGTTTTCTCTCCCTACTTTGTTTCGTGTCAAAACTCTTATGTTTTCAGAACATATAAAATATAGACTCTATGCAGTCCTGTGAAAATCTAAGTACACTATTAAATTCTATTCTTCTATAGGAATTAAGAGAGTAAGTAGCAGCCAGGTGCTGCTAGTCAAATGCACTTGACAATCAGATCAACAGCAAGTGTGAGCAGCTCTGTAAAAGTGAAAGTTTAGGCAGTTTGGAGGTCCAGATCATTCAGCTGTGTTAGCACCATGCCACACTGTTACCAGGAGTGCACGTACCAGCAAATTCCCCCCAAAGACCGTGCAGTACTTTAAGAAACTGCAAAAAAACCCAAGAGTGACACCTCACACTCTGCAGGCCACAGTTAGCATGTTAAATATTAAATGTAATGACAGTACAATTAGAAAAATACTGAACAAGTATGGCTTGTTCGCAAGTGTTACCAGGAGAAAGCCTCCTGTCTCACAAAAAGAACAGCGCATCTGAACCACCAAACTTGGAACAATGTCCTTTGCAAAGAAGAACAAAGCAGTTATTTGCAGAAAAAAGAAAGAATGAAAGAAAGAAAGAAAGAAAGAAGAACAATGCATAAATGTTGGTCATAATGCTTATGTCTACCACACTGGTGCTAACAGTGGCCCTACAAGCTATTGAATCATTGTGGGTGTACTTAGCTTGTAGGGCCACTGTATAGAGTCCTGTGAAACACAAACTAGCGAGTTAAAAATAAAAAACAACACACCTGATGAAAGAATGAGTAATAGAACAGCCAATAAAATAATACTGGTTTTATGCTAGTCTTTTGCTATGGGAACAGCATGCCCATTCAGAGAGGCACATGATATGATATTTGATATAAGGGTGAACTCTTCTCTTAGAAATTGCTGGGGATTATGTGGCCTGTGTGTTATACCTAACCTGTACAATGCATAGAAAAACACAAAGTATTTATTTACTGTCAGATCCTGCCTCATTTGCATATTAATGACGTTACTGCAACATATATAAATGTATGCATTGTTATATTTTGTTTCTGGATGCTGTAAAAGGCTGCAGGTATTTATTATTGTCAATGTAATATTGTATTTTAGGATAAAACATGAATCGAATACACATCTCACACAATCTGACGCAGAGCTGAGCCTTAGTAAGTGCTGCATTTTCATAGACATTTTAACATGTGACAGATCCAACACTAGAGAGAAGTTAAAATACCTAAAAGTGCTCTTTGTGTGCACACTATTGATACGCAGAGACTTCTGGATCAATATTTGTGTAGAAATGCGACTGAAAACCTGAACCCCTACTTTTACACTTGACAAAAGTAGGAAGGAAAACCTCAATTTTAACAGGACGAGACCACTGGCAGAAACAAGGCCAGGGAGAGGGAGCCATGTACTACAAATAGCTGGAGGATTGAAGAGAATGCATCAGAAATCTGAAACTAAAGTAAACCTAAAGCTGCATTCTTAAGGGATGGTTGATGATCACTGTGGTAGTTCCAGCGGGGTCGTAAGACCCAACAATCACCTGAGCAAATCTTAGCTACTTCAACAGGAAAGGGACCTGAAAGCTGAAGGCTCCGACTCCCATTCTACTTTTAGAAACTCTAGAAACTACAAGTAAACCATCAGTCTGAGAGTAAAGTGCTCTCTCGGGATAATATGGTTCAATGAAGTCTTTAAAATAATATAGAGCCTGATATTTCAAGCTATTTCACTGTATGTAAGGAGAATTTTTTAATTTAAATTCTGGATTTAAAATAAAGAGAAGCCAACACAGGAGAAATGTGCTCTCTCTTTCTAGTCCCTCTTGGTATTCTCATTGCAGCATTTTGAATCATGTGAAGGCTTTTCAGACAGTTTTTAGAGTGACTTGATAATAACAAATTACTGTAATCCAGCATATTAGATTCAATTCAGTTCAATTCAATTTTATTTTACATAGGGCCAAATCACAACAACACTTGCCTCCAGTCGTATGACCCCCGATGAGCAAGAACTTTTGTGACATTAGGAAGGAAAAACTCCCTTTTAAAAGGAAGAAATCTTTGGCAGAACCAGGCTCAGGGAGGGGTGGGCATCTGCTGCGACCAGTTGGGGGTGAGGGGAGAAAGGCAGGACAAAGGCCTAGAAGTCATAATTACATGAAGTAGCTTATTAGAGAAAAGATTTGAGAAGAAGTCCTAGATATCTAATGTATCTATTAAAGGACACATGCTGGTCAATATGACATGATTAACATAGTTTATTGTTAGTATCCCTAATGGTACACATGCAAAAATAGCATATGGTACATAGTCACAATGAAAGTAATTTCAGAAATATTAATACTATTCCACAAAACAACATTGCAAAGAGTAAGACTACAGGGTGTTTTTGTCTTTTATGATAGTCACTGTGTCAGATTATGTGATGATAGTCATAAAATCTTGCCTTGCTACATGTTGCTCCTCCACCTGCATAACGTCAGTAGTAATTGGGTGACAAGGTTAAATGGTTCATGAGAAATTTAATTCTAACTCTAAATTGAATCACGCTTTCAGGTTGAAATACAGTTCAATTATAAAAGTGAAAACCAGTAACAGTACCTATATGTAGTAATTCTAAATGTATGATCTGGGGTGGATGCCATTATGCCCTAGTAACCAAAGCATTGAAAAGTTTTTAAGTCACACCCATCAATACCAGATTTGCTTTACTGTGATTTGTCCACTTGTACTAAATGCAAATAGAATTGAAGGATGGCTATTTCTGACATAGTCAAGAAGATCAAGTATCTAGTGCACAGGCACAAAGGCAGGTTGACACAACATGACTTTCTTTGCAAAGTGTAAAAGTAGGAGTTACACTGAAATGCCCAAGAATATTGTGTTGAAGAGGCATATCAACCAAATTTCAGTTGTGTTAAATGCACTGCTCTTATATAATGCTTTTCTACTCAGTCTGAGCACTCAAAGCGCTTTACACAACTTGTACATTAACACAAGCACTTTTTTCTAAGCACTTCCTATCTAACATTCACATGCATTCAAACTCTGATGGACGCATCAGAGAGAGACATTGGGTTAGTATCTTGCCCAACGATATTTGGCATGCAGACTGGAGCAGACTGGGATTAAACCACCAACCTTCTGCTTAGTAGGTAGATAATCTACTCCACCTGAGCTAGAGCCACCTCCTTTTTTTTCCACATAGCATTTTACTTTACATCCTTACTACTTACTTACTACTTATAAGAAAAAAAAAAAAACCCAAAACGAGCCAGCAGAGTCCTCTTTGTTCCTGGGTGGATTAAAGCTTTGCCATGATTTTCTTTTTATATCCCCGTAGGAGCCATTTTTCTTGTTTCTCTATCTTTGTCATCACTAGGGGGTTGTATTTCATTTTATGTACTGGTTATGGCAGAGGCAGGTATGGGATTATTTAAGGTCAAGGGTAATTCCGTTCAGGTGTTGCTGATGAGAAGGGGCAACTGGTTTTCTACTGTGCTTAGTTTAGTCTTGTCTTTTGTTTAAATGGAAATGGAAAGAAAAACAGACATTGCAGAGGAAATAAATGACACAGGAATATAAATGGAAACAAAGACTGGCATGGTGAACTTTGATTGAGTGCACATAAAAACTACTACCAAACAATTGGCAACCAGTATGATCTCTTTATCTCTTCAGTATGAGCAATAGATTCTTTGGGAAAGGTCCTGACAGGTTCCTGAGCTATGCTAAGCTGAGACAGCCACATTATAAACAGACACAAACCCAAGTCCTTCTGAGCCAAGAAGGATTTCAAGCAGCTGCCTGAGTAGTCATTTGATTTCTCAGATGGGATAATGACATTTGAATTAGGCCTAGTCTTAAAAAGCCTAAACCTTGTGTAAAATTCTGACCTAAATTCCCTCTTCATTTTTGAAAACTCACTAATGAACACCTTTATGACTCACAAGTAAAACTCACTGTGAAATATCACAAACACATAAGTGTTACTACATTAAATAGAGTTAAAATGTATCCTAATAATATGGTGATAAATGACAGAGGTAACATCCTTACTTTAAATGAATTGTTTTGCCTTTCCGTGTAAATGTCTTTCTTATTTTGTCTCCAGCATGAGAATTAGGGTTGGGAGACCAGGAATAAATGAGGGGAATGTTCCTCTGTTCTCCTCCTATCATGCCCTACTTTTCTTCTACAAGCTCAGGATTGCTTTCCTTAATACTCTTTTCCCCGTTTCTACTAGTCTCTCATTTTCATTTCCTCATATCCATATCATGTCTTTTTTCTTTCCTCTCTCTACCTGTACTCCTTTTTTTCTCTCCTACCCTGTTATTTCAGTCCCTCCAATCATCTGCACATTGCACTGCCTTCTAAACATGCCTCTTGTCTAACCTCTCAGTCAAACTGCTAAGCCGGCAAGCTTTTTAGAAATTCACGAATAGCTCAGTGAAGTGTTAATTCTAAACAAGATGTATCTGACGACTTGTAGACACAACACAATTCTGCAGGTCAATGTGAAGCAAACAAGCACAGTAACTGCTTGCTCTTGCTCCATAATATGAAAAATCATTA
>VOQK01008799.1:6893-17771 GCA_015052645.1 Benitochromis conjunctus | reverse complement strand
GCATTTCTGAAGTGATTGCAAACAAATCTAATTATTACCATTTTTTCCCCCACCCAAATCCTCACGCTCGCTCTTATTGTGCTTTATTGCAAATCAGCAGGCGTATGAGTACCTTTGATAAGCAACAGTAATTTCCTCTAAACTAATTTTAGTTGATCTATAATGGGAGAAAATATTTCTCTGTATGCACAACTTCCACCCTTTGCAGAAGTCAAGAATCATTAAAGTGTGTGTGAGCGTGCAGTGCGACTGTGCGCGCTCGTTCCACTAAAGATCCGTCTTATCTAACATTGCTTTAAGCTGTTAAATGTGGGTAGTTGGGATTGTGTATTTGCATGTCTCCTTGTAACCATCTATTCATGTTAGTGTCAAATCTGCTACTAGATTTTTTTTTCATAAACAGGCTTAACACAGTGAAGACAGTCATTTTCATCCATTTTTCTGGTTTTTAATGTAATTTTTTTTAAAGATGCCTTTAATAAAAACGTGGGGTCAGTTTTCCAGTTTGCATAATTTTATTTCTTTGTGGGTAATGACGATGTGACCTTCAAGTTAAAGGATAAAAGGTGCAACAAAATTGTAGGCCAGTGGGTATTGTTGTTCATAAATATTTAATATTTTAACCAAAAGTCTATTGAAAACAACTGTTTCATACAGCTGCTACTTTTAGCACTTTTGAGGGGTCGAGATTGAAATACCAGCTTAAAACAAATAAGCCTATTTGACAGAGAATGTTTTGTAAGTCATTTCCACCATGAAAATAAACACAACATAAGATATACACTAATGCAATGCAAGTTAAAGGAACCCATTCTAGTCAGTCTATGAGACTGTGCTTTGGTATAGCAGTGATGTGGACTCAATTCTAAAATCTGCCTGACGACACGCTCACAAGACTGATGATAACATGTTAATGTTACGTTAATACGTTTGTAAACATGCCAGCGTTTGGTCAGAAAAGTGCAACTGAGGGTGACAGGAATATCAGATATTAGAAGTAATTTGATAAAACACCATCATAAAATCATAATTTTTATTTCGTTGTTTTGCCTTTATTATAATTCTTCATCCTCCAGGCGGTTTTTATTCGTTTAAAAGCTTATAACACACATTCGTTAACTAACGGTTGCAACTTTCACTTAAACTTTGTTAAACTTTGTAAACTCCTACGTCTGGTGAGGTGCTGGGCAATTAATTGACTTGCAGAAACCCTGAAGAGCCATATTAGATATCATTACAATGTCGTAAAAATCTGGCGGTTTTGCCCAAGGAGTGGACTCAAACGCAGATTCACTGCAGATCTATTTACAAAGACTATTCAACCAGGAAAATCAAAGGAGAGAGGATCTGGGGAAGGAATTACTGAGGGGACAAGATGGTGACTGGTGCTGACTTGATTCATGAAGGGGAATGTGGCAACAAGGAATGGAGGTGCAAGGGAGGGTCTGCAAGAAGATGGAGAAGCAGTTATTGTCATGTGGTAAGGCACAAATATCAGAAGGGAGTTTACTGATGAGTTTGTTCTCCTTACTTGCAGGTCCAGCTTCAGAGAATCCTGAGGAGGGGAGGTCCATGGAAGTATCCAGAGACAGTTCACAGTCGGGAGGTCCGGGGTGTAGTGGCAGGCCGGAGGGCAGGCAACCAGACAGGAGAAGCAGCCAGCGATTACCAGAGCGTAGGAAGGTAAGTTCACTCCAGATGGTCCGACTTATTGAAGCAACAACCTCTGCACACAAGGAGAGCAAGGTTACATGAGGAAAAGGCATAGTTACCACCGGAGGGCACACAACAAACTGCCGAGGAATGGCAGACGGCTCCGGGTTTAAGAAGCCCTCCGGCTGATTGCACGTAGACGAGGCCTAGGTAAGAGTTGGGGTGAGAGGGTAAGAGGGTTAGGGTAAGAGACGAGGTAAGAGTTAGGGTGGACAGGAGACCGGCAGCCACAGATGAAAAACACCCTGAATAGTCCAACAAACCATGACACACAATCTATTAAATGGATTTATGTATATTTAAATGTATATTTAGACACATTTTAGAGCAAAATGAAAAAAGTGCTGAAAAAGTATTTAACCCCTTCCTAATTTCTCTTTTTTGCCTGTTGGTCACACTTAAATGTTTCAGATCATCAAAGAAAATGTAATATTAGTATTATTATTATTGTTAATCCCAATTTGCCAAACACAGATTTTTACCTACATAACCATCACATGTAAGTAATAAGTAAAAGCTTCATAATCTGATTTGTATTTTGTATAGCTTTTGCTGAACAGTATTACCTCTCTTTCCCATGTGTTTTTTTATCAATTGTAATAATGAATGCTCAGTCGGGCTCATGTACAGCAAGCTTCAGTAATCATTAAATCAAAATGTTTCCCCTTTTTCTCTGAGAGTACTGAGACGGTATTCATTTGCTGTCTGTACCAGCACAAGAGAGGAAGTAATAAAGAAAACAAGGAGAGCTGTAGCGCTGGAACAAGAGAGCGAATTTGAATATTAGAGAGAAGAGTTCAGAGTGTAGGATGAGGTGCACAAGAAGGAGAGGTGTGTGGGGATGATAAAAGAGATGCTGCATAGAGATTATGTGCAGGGAAGAGAGAGAGAGAGAGGGAAATCCTGAATCGAGGCCTGAGAAAACTGGAACTGCTTACTCAGCTGCTTGATTTAACAGCAAAAAGTGTTCAGCCCAAACTCCGGCACTGAGTTAATGTGGTCCCTGTTTTTGCACACTCATATATAGAAAATTGCATCTCACAGGACATTTGTACCCACACAAAAATGCTGAAATCAGTAACAGTTTGATCGAATGTTATTAAAAATCAAATAACGAAGACGACATATTTTGTGTTTATCTGGATCAAATAATGGACTTTTTTTTCCTGCTGTACCACTAACTGATAGTTATGTCAAGTATCCGTTTCTTTTCACTTACCACTGGATTTTATTCTGCTTTGCTATTTAACCTTAAGTAAGATGCGCTTTGAAAGCATAACTTCCAAAGAGAAAAAGAAATAGTGGTTTTGTTTTCCTCGCATGAAATGAGTTAACTATTCACCGAGCCTGTCATTTAACTGTGATATTGTTGCATTTTAAAAGCACACATACTACCCTCTGTGGCCTTATCGGCAAAAGAAATGAAAAATACACTTGTGAATGTTTAGTTAATTACCACCGAAACCACACAGTGAATGATCAAACTCGCGCATTTCTGAGAAGTTGTTTATCCAGGTCATCTAAAGGTATTTTAGTTAAACTTCTGGCCATCTGTTCAGCTGCTGTCTTCAACTGAATTCAGCAACATCCACATACTTGAAACTTACTTTGGCAAACAAACACTATGCCCTTGCAATGACTGTTTTCAAAACTCATTCAGTGACACTCTGAAATGCATCTGAAATAGATCCTTTTCAGATATTCTGCCTTGTCACAGCAAGAAAAGCACCAATGAAACAAACTGTGTTGCACTTTGTTAATAAGCCATGCAAATGGACCAGTATGCAAAATACCAGGACACCAGAAGTACCACAACTAATACACACTGTGGGTCTAATATAATATAGAGCCTAATGAAGATACCAATAAAGTCCAGGTGTCAAAGTTGATATCTTTCTTGTCAGCACACACAAATATTACCTGGGTGTATCTGGTGCCATTGTTCCCATTTTCTTGGCTACTCTCAGGGGGCAGAGGAAACCAACTTCCTTTCTTCATATAAAGAATATGGGATATTTTGTATTCCAGTGAGGAGGTGCATGGGTGTCCCACAGTGGTTAAGTTAGGTGGGGTTTTTTGTATTCTCAGCATTCACACCTCCATTATCCCAGATAACATGCTGTAGCCATGGTATTAGGTATTCCTAATTTTAATTTGCCCGTGTACTGACCCGGTTGAGTTGATGATTAGCTCCTAATTATCTAGGAACAGGCCAAAACACCAGCATCAGCAACTCAGAGCAGAAACTATTTTATTGTTGGCCTTCATGATTGGATTACAATGCAACCTCGTCAACATCCTACTATTAGTGGCAAAGGTACATTCCAGAATTAGGGAATTTAACAGTATACCGATCAAAACTATACAAATCCCCTATATCACTTTGTGTCATCATGTTCTCTTTTTTAATGTGTTTGTTTTTATGCTTTTTGTGCCTAACTTTATGCTACCTGGTTTAAGTCAAGCTAGCTAGCCCTCTAATGCATCATTGACGTTTTAAATCGCCAAAAGATGGGATTCAAAAAGTTGAAAATATTGCAGACTGTGACATTATACTGCTCAGACAAAACATGTGTGAGCAGTAGACTCTTAAAATGCGATACCATAACAAACATAGAAATAAAACAAACGAAAACAAAGTTGATTTGAGTAGCTGATTCCGATGAAATGAATAACAAGGTTGTACTTATGGAGTGATATATACGGAAGCCGAGAATGGCCGTATCCGTTAATAATATTTTTATCTCGTTTTCTCGCGATAACGACTTATTTATCCCGTTATCACGAGAAAACGGGATAAATAACTTGTCTCGGGAAAACGCCAAGAAATCTTTTTTTCTTATGTCCTCTCTCGGCTTCCGTAGATATACTATCAAGGCTGAAAAAAGTAAATTAGAAGATTTTCATTGGTTTAAGCATTGTGCTTTTTGCTTAAGTTTTTAACTTATTCTTCCATTCTTCCATATCCATTTTTTTAAATTCCTAATTTCTTGATAACTGTCAAAATTATGCAGATACTTTAAAATATAGTGTGTGCAAAGATGTACCCCACAAGGGCTATGGCCAACCCTTGTGGGGTACAGAGGGTTAATTATTTTGAACAATACATTTTCTACACTAGAAAATCTATTCTGGTATTTTTCTACGTAGATAATTTCAAATTTCACACTTGGCACAGAAAATGTCACCGAATGGAAAGTCAGAAAACATATGGCTTCCTTGTTCACGTGCTTATGTTTGTGTAGAGTGTATGTGTTTGTATATGTAAGCAGATGTGCATGTATCTTGAGAGGGGTTCCCTATGGCGGTGAGGTTTAAATGAAAAACAGATGTCTCCACTTAGAGAGTGAATTAGTAAAATATAAGCTGTCAAACACAATTAATAATAGCAAAGAAAGCACGCACACAATCACCAGTGGAAAGGAACTGACTTCCTCTGTTTCATCACTGCGGGGACATTGTGACTCAAATCATTTTGTAACAGAGTATATCCTGCACAGATAAGCTATACAAATCCACCAGAAGCACTCCATTACACCATATGTACAATGCCTCAGGAAAAGTTAATTTGGAGATAGGATGCTGGTAGAGGAGGAAGTTTCAAGAACAAACCAAGGAGAAAACGCAGTTCCTCTCTTTCATGCTTTTCCTTTGTGACTTTTTTAGGCTAATGAAATTTCCCTTCTGAATGTAATGTTCTTCCGGCTTTGTGATAGCTCACTGAAAATTGAATAAATGATGACATCTAGCCATCTAGTAAGTGAACAAAAATAGCCACTAAATAAACCAAAACAACACTGTTAAATTAATTGAGTCTACATTAAAAAAGGATACACAGGAACACTTTGAAAACACATCAAATCTCAATGAAAAAAATCTGCTGGATATCTATACCGATGTGGACTGAGTGATGGGGATGAAAGGATGTCACATCATTTGATAGAAATAAAAATGATCAGCCTGCAGAGGGCTGAATTCAAAGTGGAAAAAATTACGCACCAGGCCATTTTTGCCAAAATGTCATTGCAGCAGCTCAAAATGGTATTTAGTAGTTTGTATGGCCCCCTCACGTGTTTGCATGAGACAACGGATGGTGTCCTGGCTGGACCAGGGAATCACTGAGCTCCTTGACAGTTTGAGGTCCAACATGGTGGCATCAAATGGCCTGAAACATCTTCCAGATGTGTTCTACTGGATTTAGGTTAGGCTGGTCAGTGGGTCCAAGGATATCATCCCCAAACTTAATGGCAGTCTGCCTAGCCTGTAGAGATCTGTGCACCCCGCCATGGGCATTACTTACTGGACCATCACTGAACCACAAACAAACCGGTCATGCTGAACCATGAACATGACACCAAAATTGAACTCTTTGGCTGCCATAATAGGCGCCATGTTTGGAGGTCAAAAGGCACATCATATACCAACAGTAAAGTTTAGAGATTGGAACATCATGATGCCGGGCTGTTTTTCAGCATATGGCACTGGTACGCTTCAAATAGTTGAAGGAAGGACTAATGGAAAAAAGTACCAAACATTCTTGATAAAAATCTGATAACCTCTACCAGGGTGATGAAAATGAAACATGGGTGGATGTTTCAGCAAGACAATAATCCCTAAAGCACAGCCAAATAAACTCTAAACTGGTTTCAGAGAAAGAAAATAAAGCTGCTAGAATGACCCAGAATGACCTGACCTGAATCCAATTGAAAATCTATGGAAAGAACTGAAGCTCATAGTTCACAGAATGGGCCCATGGAACCTTCAGGCAATGCATACGACCAGTTTTGCCATATAGGAGCCACCTTGAAGCTGTAGTCACAACAAAGGCTTTTGTACAAAGTATTAAATAAATTTCAGTAAGCTTTAGTAGGCTTGTTCAAAGCCTGTGTCATTTCTCATTATTACGCATAATTTATGTACATCTGTGGTTTGATTTCTTTGCATGTGTAGATTGGACAGATTGCCAGTAGCACCCTTGGACATATATTTACTCAGAATATTGGTGATGTGGTCAATGCTCGGTACCCTCCCATTTAATGTACACTAATCAGTAAAGTGCTTTTTAATCTCTGTTGGCACTGATAATTTCTTGAAGTTTATCAGCACTGGTTTTTATCATCCCTGAGCCATCAGCACATTCAGAGCTGACACCACTGCCATCCAGTTTTGCTGCAGTGGGTTAATTTTGCTTTAGCGTAAAATAAAACCTATAAGGAATGATTTTTCAGTGTTCATCAACCAGTGTTGTCATTAGCAATGGATCACTGCTAATGACTACTAATATAGTAAATGAGAGTCACTTGTTTGAGTGTGAAGGGAACTGCCTTAATTCTTCAATGATTATAACACTGTTAGACATAAAATCACGCTGTGGCCTGAAACATGAATTCTATTATCGTGCCACACCTGCTAGATGTGTAAATAGGTAATAGTGCTTAGTGGGGTTTGTGCGAATATCGATGGACAAACTTTCAGTTAATGCACACTGAACAGCACGATTGTGGTCAGTATTTGCTGACTCAGTACAGTTACAATTACTGAAAATGTAGCTTGCTGCTATTGGAAGGTTGTTGACGCACCAAAAGCCATGCTGAATACTTTAAGCGCACAAATAGTTGAAACTGTTATATGCGTATTATCCAAAAGCAAAAAGGAGACATTTTTGTCAAAAATCAATTACAGGTTTTTTTCAGCCAATATTTAAGAGTGAACCATAAACACACAATGATGATAGCAGTTGTTTCTTTAAGCCTCTGCCACATCACACCACAAATCCTCTGCCAGCAACTGAGACAAATACTTTTCTGCTTAGCCAGGGATGAATTTTAGCTAACACAACACATTTCACCCAACAGAGGGTAGAGAAACAGGATCCGCCAACGGTACATAATCTCTCCCTCTATATCGGCCCCTCTTCCTATCTTTTCCAATTTCCTCTCATGTATTTTTACCCTTTTATATTCACGTTTCTCTAAGTTTTGCTCTCTCCCCAACTCCTCTTTCCCCCTTATTTCCATTCTTTTCTTGTATTTCTGCTTTACAATCACAAAAGCACCTCATATATATAGGAGAAAATAATCAGGTAAACTTTTAGGAAGTATTTTTCTTGCCTGATAGTTTTCTGCAGAGTCTTCATATAACGCATTCTTGTCCTTTTTCTGTTGTGTTCAATAGGCAGCTTTTAAGATCTGGCACTAGATCAAGTTGTTTAAGAGAAAAACAATACTGTTGAATACTACCTGTGTGTGTGTGTGTGTGTGTGTGTGTGTGTCCATGTCTTTGTACATTTTGTGAAGTACAATGCTCACCTGCCCCTGGGTAGTGCTGTATTTGTGTGTGTGCGTTTCTCAGCTTGCCCACAATGTGTGATTCCTTCTGATAGAGTTTCAGTCGTCTGTAACAGCTGAAATTGTATTTGCTAATGGAGCCATTTTGGGACAAGCAGGCTCAGACAGAAACAGAGCTATCTGACCTGAGATAACACCTTTGTTTGTTGGCATTTCTGCTCACACCTGCACCTAATTCATCAAGCATTTGGACGGTGCCATTTATTCTTTATTAAACTTACATAGAATAACAATTCAGTGCAATTACACTGTGTTTTCACCTGTTTCTGAGGTGGATTTGAGTATTTATAACCCGGTATCCCTTGAATAAGATAGTTAATGATTATATTACTTTACCATTGCTGTTCGGTCATTGACGGTAAAGAATTTTTCTCCCAGGTTTGAGTATGTATGGGTGTGTAACTGTATACATGTGACATAGACTGATGCTGAGCAATAATATGTGAGCAGTAAAACTTTGCTCCTTTAACCTGTATTTGTACACAAAACAAATTGCAGAATTTTGGCTGGGCTTATCCTGTAATAGTTCCCCGTCCTAATCACTAATGGCAATCTCAGCACACGGATAAAGGGTATTAATTCTCATGGGGGATAATAATGGAGCCTCGGTTCATCAGTTCAGCGCAGTTGCCATGAAAAACATTGCCACCTGCCATTAAATTGCTAGCAAGTGACATCTGCAGGCACATCTGGAGTGGAAAAGCGATTTGGTATCAGCAAAGCATCATATAGCATTACGCAACAGTGAGCTACCACCTACGCCGAGTCCAACTGAGGAAATCTGTTCTAAAACGAGAAGTCAACAGCTTGAAAAACCAACACCTTACACAGTAACTGATGATCTGACATTACAAAAATGCTACAGAAAAGTCTACACAACATTATATTTAAACAATATTTAAAATATATCTCTTCTAATGAATGATGCCATTTGTCCAATGACTTTTAAAAGCCGCCTTTACAAAACAACTAAAAGGACTATTTGCAAGTACAAAACACACATGGATATATAATCAGTAGGTGAGTCAACCTCTGCAGCTTTACCTCTTAGCATTTTACATACAGTAGTATATAGTGATTAGTGGTGACTATATGGTGATTTCATTCAAACTCAACAAGATGCTGTAAACATTCCCTTTTGTGCATATTTGCATGTTTTTAATACTGTGATGCATATTTCTCAAATCTTTTCCCACCACACCTCAAAAGTGCTCTATTTGATTAAACTGTTGACTGTAGAGGTCAATGCTTAAGTAGTGGTAAGGGTCATCTGCTTCAATGCATTGTACATTTAATGTTGCCCTTTGCTGTAACATTGTGTACATGTTAAATGTACTGGCTTGTTGCCTCTTTTGATTGGCAGATCTGTACATTACAAAGTCATTGAAAAGGTCTCCATCTTTCTTCAGCCCTGGTCACTTTCCCATTAGCCCCACATTTAAATGAGTCATCGGTATGGAATTACCTGAGAAAAGACATTAGCATCATTGGTGGAAATATTACATTGTCATCGTTGTAATAATAAAATGGTGTGCAGGGAAGGTGGTGGCAGGGTGGTGAGAGGAAAGTTATGCTGTGAGGTGAGCTTGAGTTCACGGTTGAAATAATGAGGGTGTTAGGGGAATTAATATTTTCAGGTGGGGCATGTGAATACATGAATGTGAAAGGTAATTCTGACTATCCACCAAATCTATGCATATTTTAGAATATGAGATGGCTTGGCTTAGTTTCAGAGAAAAAACAAATTGCTGTAATATTACATTTTTTATGCTACTGAGTAATGTAGCCATTGTGAAAGTTAGTCTTTCAGAGGGTTCAGGTTTAATTCAAGCGAACTGAGCATCACACTGTCGTTAGAAAAAAAAATATTATGCTGTCAAAATGTCAAATTAAATGAGATAATTTCGCAGAACTTTTCTCTCTTTTGAGTGCAATGCCTTATTATAAATAAAGGAGAAGACAAAAGCAATATTGCCTCTTCAATGTATTTTGTTTTATAGTAATTCTCAGTCAAGGTGAGTTACAGTAATCAATAAAAAAGTATTTTTAGTTTAAACTTGTATTTGCTGACTTCAAAGCTAAAACAGAAACTACAGATATATCCTCGCGTTATGCTGTGAATGAATGGTGTCTGCATTTGGCATTATAATCTAATTATGTATGTATCTGGAAGATATTGAAAGAATGTGGCACCCTTCATGCTTTCAATATCTTTTGAAGAAATTTGGCAGGAGGCTGTAGGAAGAAAGAAGATGTGTATAAGTATGAGAGCTTGGAGGTAAGGGTGAGGTTACAGGAAGGATAAGGGATTTTAGACCTGAAGACTGCAGCAGCACAAGGTCAAAAGGGTAGCTGTCCATATTTGGAAGTAGCCAGCAGCCAGCCAATTATTATGGATTAGAGGGGCATCACAGCCAAGAGTGAAATCCTGCAAAGTGCACACAGCCGTGCAGGCTCTCTTTCTCACAGACTCACATTAGTTGAGAGTGTGGGCAAGCTGAGGAAAAGCTAAAGAAAGCTTTTGATTTTTTACTATAGATCCAGTTTATGAACACACTGCCACTCAAAACTGAAAATACTATCACATCGGAACTGTAAATGCTGAGGGCTAGAGCCCGTTTACAGGAAAGTGTGATAAGCAATGACACAATGACCAAACTGTGAAGAAGTTTAGGAAATAAATCAAGCATGTGATGCATGAGAGAGAACATGGGTTGATGGAAAACAAAAACGTCAACTCCTAGTGGTCATGTCATAGAATTATATGACAGTAAAATAGACCACATTATATAATTGTATGAGTATAAAGGTCCTGGGT
>VOQK01008797.1:12586-26969 GCA_015052645.1 Benitochromis conjunctus | reverse complement strand
ATTGCCGATTGTACATTCCTTTCAAGATTAATACGAGTTATAGTATTTTGTTTCCTGTGTACTGAAATTTACAGCCAAGAACTTGATTAATAAATACAAAAATACTAATTTTTAACCATACATACTTTTCGGGTGCACTTTGACCCATTTTAACATTTGATGTGAGAATTACTTTAGATGAATCTTCCTAAGGTGGATTCCTGAAACAGTGGTGGTAGTAGTGGCAGTGATGCCTTGGGGACGTTGACAGTACCAGGAGAACTGTATTTTTTGCCCAAGTTCCTGGAAAGACAGACACCTGCTGATCTTTGAAACAATGAAATATAAAACAGCATATGCATGATCATATACAGTGCACATGCAGAGAACAGAGGATGCCTGCAAGCAGGAGCACATGAAATATAACTAAATAATCTAACAATAACACAAGTTAAAATTATTACAATTTATTAGAAGCTTACAGAGATTAAACTAACTGAGATTAAAACAGAAATAAAAATAGGGTTTGGGGAGGGTCATAAGAGTATAAAGGCACCTGAGCTGCCATGAGTGGGATATACTGATACACGTGCAAGGTTTCTTAACACATCTTTCAATGCACAGACTAGTTAGCAATAATTATTTTGTTTTATATTTTAGAATGTAAATTAATGCTAAAGTAATACTAATAATTATAGATGGTAGTTCTGAGGATTTTTGTTAACAATACAGAAGTGAGGAGAATATTCCTCCATTTATTAATGACAGAAAGATTATTTAGACATTCTAAATTGATATGTAGCTTAGAGCGGCAGCAATTTGCCTTCTTTCCTTGTAATTATAAGCAGTACAAGCTTTTAATCTGTGTCTTTTAATGTTCCTTAAACTCAATGCCCATATTACAGTATTATTTGGCCTGTTTGTTGCACTGTGGCCATGAAATTAAAATGATATTATGCTCTTATAAGGTAAAGTAGGTGCATAAATGCAAAAAAAGATTTTAGCCCACTACTAGGTGGTTGCTAGACAACATGGCAACATTATATCATATATAATTCAGCTTTTGTGGATATAAATTAGGTGTTATTGTTGTGAAATTAAAACAAAGAAAGAGTGCTTTGATAAGGTTTAAAGGCTTATCAATGCTAAGAAATGGGGCAATTTTGGCTTGTTGCTAAGTGGTTGCTGTTCAACCTGACGATGTCATAATATCTGATATATGTAAGAACCTTCAGGGGCCTAAGATGTACCCGAGTGCCAAACTTGGTTTCTCTACTCCTGATTGTGTAGGAGTTGGTGTCATTATCACAAGAATGATTGAATTCAATAGTAAAACCCAGAAGACCAACGCAAGTTTAACTCTTCTACTGACACAAGCAAGGAATATTGTCTGGATACGGGCAAATGAAATGCAGGCGAGTGTTTGCAGCACGGAAAGGGGCTGAGCAGCGTAGCGGCAGAGCTCTGCCAGAGAGGAGAGCACAGGTTAGTGATGTTTCAGTAAGTCTGGGGATTGAATTGTGTATTTTGGAATTGGCTCGAGTTCTTATTTGAGTCCTTTTATTGAATTGCTCATAGGGGAGTCAGACGACTGTTCAGGAAGACTGAAGTGGCAGAAAGTGGTCGGGCAGGTGAGATTTCCAAGGCGAGTATTGATGAGGGGTTGCCAGGTTTTGGTCTGCAGGTAAGTCCAACTTGAAGCAAAGGGTTTGGAAGGATTTCTTCAAGTTGCAAGAAACTTGTATCCAGCCAAAGCCCACACACTGGAGAAAAACATCACAAGGGTGACAATGATGTGGCAAAGAGTGAAGGTTTCAGCTGGCTTTTCATCCAGAAGAGTGATGAGTATATGGGAAGCACGTCTGTAGGCTAGATCAGAAGTTAAGGCAGCCCCGCCCAAGGATGGAATATCAGGCCTGAATCTAGACCTGAGAGCAACAGGTAGAGTGGGAGAAAAAAAAAAAGAGGAAAGAGGGAATGAAAAGAACGGGGACGGACCATTAACAGACACCCAGAGATTGTATGCATTAAGAAGATGACCAACTAGCTTAGATCAAAAAGATGCATCTTTAGCAATGATAAAATTATGTTACGTAGACAAACTCCGACTCCCTCTTGCTGGATTGTTTTGTTTCTTTTGTTTTCTAATTGGTAAACAGATCATCAAAAATGTCACTCAAAGATGCAGGGTTATTCCAGGCCTTGTCCTGTAGGGTTGCAATCTTCTGCAGCTAGCTCTTCTTCCTCTCGATAAACACTGGGGAACTTCCCAGTAATAGGCAGGTGGTTTGAATGTTGCGGATGGTTGTTATAGATAATATCTCTTTTGGCTCTAAAGACAAAACAAAGACCAGTAATGTTGGTTTTAGTTGACACTGTGCTATTTAGCTTCAAAATTAGTTGGTAGCTAGTTGATGTTAACAACGTGACAAAGCGCTCACTCATAAATGAGTCCACCTCAGCGCTAAAGCATTTGTCCACTGCCTGTTCTGTGTCTTAACTTGAGGTCACAACACAAATCAAACTGACAGACATGTCACAGGACAAGATTCACAGGAGTAAATAATACATTTCATCAGCTGCTTCAGTTTCATGGTCCTAGTATGGAAATTTATCACGGCAGACATTTTGACTTGTCACAACGGGAAACGCGCGGGTGGAATTAATAACACTACTGCTGACTCAGTTCCATTAAATATCGCAGTACGGCATGGCAGTAAACCAGCATGCATGAATGCAGGATCTTCCTTAAGTGAAATACTGTAAAATACACCTTCAACTTTCCTGCTATGACATGTCAACATGTCTGCAGTAAAGAAAAAAAAAAGCCGGCACAGTGTCACACTAAAATATCTTCCTGGAAGTTATCTAAAGAATATTTTTATCTGTTTCCACTCGCTTCTCTCATCATAATACACGGTGGGAACAAGTTTGATGGTGGTTTCATTTCATGGTGACTTATTAATTTATTTAGTTAGGTTTTTGCGTTTCCAGCAGATGCACAGAATGTGGTGTTTATGTTAAGTGATGGTGTGAAGGCCAGGGTTTAGGGTGGGTTTCAGAGAACAGTTATACCACGAGCCTCCTTCTTTTATAGGAATAATTCATCATAATTTATGGGAAAAAAATATTTAAAATGTTGGATTGAATAGGGTATCAGTATTGTCAGTCTAATGGATTTATTATTTCCACTGATGTATACATGTCTTTGTGTATATGTATAGATGTTTTTAACCAACACCAGCACATGGCCCCCGATAAAAAAACAAAACAAAACAAAAACAAAAATTAATGATATACAAACTTACCTTTTATTTAAAATTGCACATTCTCATCGCTCATTCATCTTCTTCAGGATCTTGTTCTCACCTTTTTAAATCAAGGCCCTTAGAGTCATTTTCCGATGCACCAAGACACCACTTTAGCATAAATTTCGGGCACGAGGAAGAATATGAACCTGAAAAAGTTGTTTTTTCTTTGACCTATTGCTTACCTTCTCTGTCACTGTATTGTTAGGTGTAAGCAGTAAAATGAAGCGGTTAACCCTTTCATGCATCAATTATGACAAGCTCAATCAGGAATTTTATTCATCTTTAGGCATGAAAAAAAGATTTTTGAACTTAATTTTTTAAACATGTACTTTTCAAAGAGTTTTTACGTGTCCACGTAGGTGGACAACATACGTTTTGACTTATGAATTTGGTATGGAGTGACACATCCAATGTAGTGGTTTATGTGCAAGTATACGATCAACACTGACACAAATACAAGAAAACAGCCTTTGAATACCGGTAGCTGTCCACTGTAGTGACCACTATACATGAAAGAGTTAAATTGAAGAAAATAACATGATTTGGTTTAAAACAAACTAGTTCATAAATTTGAGCATGCAAAGATAAACATGATCTGCAACTTTAATCTGCAACAAGTTGTTCCAGTAGATCATTTTGATCATCTATTTCTTTGACATCTATTTTAGCAGTTAAAGGAATCCTGTTGAACTCTGTCAGACTGGATCTATTATCTTAAAGCCTCTCATTCATTGTCAGTACAACCAGCTCTGCATTGCATTACATTTCAAGCTATAGAACACTGACTTACCTGATTCTCTAAAACGGAAATCTAAGACCCTAGTCACAAAAGCCTAGACATGGGTCAGTGACCATCTAGCAACCACCATTCGCTAGGAAAATGTAGCGACACGTTGATGAATGGTTGCCAGATGTTTCTAAGTTAAATTGTTTAACTTTAATGCACATAGTCCTGCACCAAAAGCCTCCTTGTGATTGCTTTGGTTGCTAGCAGAGTGCTGTGGTGTCCTGCAGTTTTCACGGAAGACGTCTGCAAACACCTGTCAACCACTCTCCAAGTGGGAGTGAAACTGTGAAACGTGTGACTACTATCTGTCAACAACCAAAGTATTTAAAAGGTGTTTTTTTTTGGTGGAGCACCCTCTTTGCAACTAATTTCACTTTGTGACAACCAGCAGCCTCTCTAGGATCGTGTGACTGAAGCCTAAGCTATTCTGTCCATCTCAGGAGCATTTTTACCATGTGTGTTTACAGCCACAGGGGAAATGGAAAGAAAAAATAAACACTTTAAATTAAACTTTGTATCAATGCAAATCGGTCCTACTAGGAACAAGATGAAAATATTTTTACTGTTCTTCAAGTAATTTTATATTAAAAATATAATTATAAAATATTTTTGCCTCCGCTGCGCTCATTTTAGGTCATAGAATGCATGAGCATAGTTCAATTTCCACACCTGCCATGCTGTTGAAACAGTGTATGTTTGCAACATACTGAGATAGGTGTCCCATCTTGCTCGCTGACCCCTGCCAAATTATGAAAATGTGACACGAAACTTTCAGCTACTGTATAAACAAGCCCAGGATGAGTGCTCGCAGAAATATTATTTCTTTTGCAGAAGCAAACCACCATATAAAAAATGGAAAGAAGGGAAAAAAAGAAAATGTGCAGGAGAGCAAACGCTTTGGAGCCTGTCTCTGTGGTTTAAGATGTTATGCATTAATTCTCTCAGGGGCCTTGAGGTCCCAGTTTCCAATGTTAATTGATATCCCCATTAAAGAGATAAGTAGGCTTGGGGAAAAGAAGAGAGCCAGAGAGCAGAGAAGTTACTGCAAGGTGTAGTCGAAAAAGAGAACGGAGAGGAAGAGGAAGATGAGAAAGAAGATGACAGGATGTTTAGGGGAAAAAGAGAGGCCAGGAAAACAATGGACCAGTCAGCTGCTGGGAGATGACCCCACACGATTAGTTCTGGCGATGGCTGTGCAAGTGTCCAATAAATGAATAATACTTTGCATTGTGAGTTTATGTGTCTCTGCATGTGAGAAAGCGAGAGTGACATAAAGAAGAGACCACAGAGAGGGAAAAAAGAATGCGCTTATTGGCTGACAGAGCTGCTCTCACCTAGTTCGGGATGAGTCACAGTTCGTAGAGCTGTTAATTACGCCAACGGGTGAATCAAAACTCGGGGAATGAGAGCAGCTGTCTGCGCATTTACATATCACAGCCTACAAGGAGTGGAAGGGAAGGAGGGATGAAAGATGGAGAACAGAGGAAGGTAGAGAAAGTGGAAGATGGAAGGGGAATTGATTCAGAGATAGAAAAAGAAAACTAAAGGAGGACTAAAAAGGTCTCAAAAAGAAAATGAAAGGCAAAGAATCAGGACAGGGAGGAAGGCAGTTGAAGGAAGTGTGAGATGCAAAGAAAGAGTGACAGAACTCACTTGATTAGAGAAAAATGCAGCGACGATCGCTTCATCTGCATTACCTGTCATGGGATTTTGTCATTATTTTTGAGTCTTATGCTCTAAATGTCTTGTTTTTGCATGATCTACTCACACAGCTTTTTTTTTTTAAGAACCAAAACATTTATGACTGGAACCTCTGTACCTGAATTAAACACAAGGTTTTCGCATATACCTGGCATGTAGTTTCCCGAGTGTTGCCAGAAATCTCCATTTTGTTAGTAACTACATTTGTTTTATTCCGCTTGCTTCTTTTTCCACTACATTCGTAAAACTGACAGCCTTAAGGCCAGCACTGACCAGAATAAGACTTGCTTTGATTTCAAAGTCACAAACAAGGCAAGCCATTAGCATACAGCTGCCAACAGGCCAGCCTGCAGCTGCACTTAAAGCCTTTAGTTTCCTTCCAAAAATAAAGCAACAAAACAACGCAAGAAACACAAAACCAAGTGACTGCTTTGCATTGCTTTACCACTTGAATACCAAATACATAGCCTAATAGAAATGACCTGTGTATGTGGTATTAATACGTACATCTACACACCTGCACGCACTGTATTGCAACCGTCACATTAATATTACTAACACTAACAAAAAACAGGATTTAAATAAATAGCACAACCATGAAGATATGTTTTATTTCTAACATTTATTAGTAGTAAAGGTTGAAAATGTCAAGCATACAGCGTATTAATTATTGTCAGTTAAATCAGATGAACTGGCTCCTTTATTCCTACACAATGCACACATGATGATGAACAACATGCGAAGCCTATGATGTTTTTGTTTATATTGGTTTGAAGCTATATCTCACACCTTGTGATTGTGGCGTGATACTTTGTGATCCACGGAGCATAGCTTGACATATAGCTTATTCATATGTTTGAAATTCTGCATCCTGTTTGAAAGAGTAAAACGCACGGTGTTGTTGCCATGTACACAATAGAAGCTTTCACGGAACGATGAAAGAAAAAAAAGAAAAGACAAAAACGAAATTACAAAGAAGGGAAAGGGCGTGAAAATGACATTGAGATATTTCCAATGTTTTCAAGGAGAACTGTGAGTCAATGACAGCAGTTGTAATTTGGCGCTGGGAGCTGATTTAATTGCGACGATTCCAACTCAAAATTAAAACTAAAATGCCATCCCTGGAAACATTTTACTATCAAGTTTATCATCTGCTTTCATCAAAGAGACTAGGTCACTGCTTTTTGGCCACGGTGTTGACTGGACGTGAGGAGAAGGCAGATGAGGGAGTTGTGTCAATCACAAAGACTCCGTTCATGACAAGCAGGTGGCTGTGGTGGTAGTGGTGGTGGTGGAGGGTTGCGAGCAGGGTCTCGAGTGAACAGTCTCTCTCAGTCTTAGTCATCAGAAACTGCACTCAGCTGAGTTACAGAGAAAGATCCAGGCAGCACTCTGTAATAACAGACCGGCGGCTTTGAATGTGTCCTTCATGTGACAACAGATTTACAGTAGCATCTTTTTTATTAGCTTGTAACAACATAACAGTCACATCATCATAATCATCATTAATTGAGCTATGTCTTAACATCTGCAAATCTTTAAAACAGCGACAGAAGTATATTTGAACCACTCTTTTATGATGCAAACCTCAGACGTAATATGTATTATAAAAACACATCATCATACATAAATGACAGAACTGGTTGATCGCTAATGCCTTTATTCAGACATTCATTATACTGCATGCCGTAATGAATGTAATATCACCATAATGTGTAATGTCAGTGATGTCGCTGAGCGTTTTTTCCTCTCATTTTAAGTTACAAACGGCTATTTTCTTAAATCGTTATATTGTTTTAAGTGTTTGTGTAATCACATGATCAGCTGTGAATTCGTTGCTCATGCAGCTAACATGATTCATTCAGTCTTAAAACTGAACAAGGCTCAAGTTGTAGAACCATTCAAAATGCAAAATGAATAGACGAGAAAAAGTAGAGTAGAATAAAGAAGCAGAGATATGGAGGTACAGCAGTATTTAGAGTACATGACAGTTAGTGAGTAAATGTCTTTGAACATGTCACATCACGACAAAATTAACATGTATGGGATTTACATTTATATTTTCAGTAAGCTATAGAATAAATATGACAATATTCAAAACCCTGTCACAATTACACACAAAATACAGTGGGTACCTGTCATTATTCCAGTAATTAAAGCTTATAGGTAGTTAAAGCTTATAGACAGTCATGTCACCACATTGGCCAGCCGGCACACATCCTTGTCCCATCTCTGTCATGTATTTCTTAATGCAGATGTCAGTAAAGTTCCAGTCACTTTACTTTACCATCCAGGCTCTATTGATTGGAAGAGGATGCATAACATAGTAACCTTTTTTTTTTTTGTGAAGTGTAAGGTAATTTTAAATGCTAAGTTTCAAACAAACAATATAAGCAAACGCACAAACTGTTTCTGTACAGGTAGGCACACAGTGTGTCTTGCTAGCTAAATGCAGAGTTAAAGTCAGTGTACAGGGCGTATCAAAAATAATAATCCAATATCAAAAAGCTATATATATGTTTTTTTCAAAGTAATGGACATAGAAGCTTGTGGGAAATTTTTAAACACATGGCTGATATAATTTATAATCCAAGATTTACATACAAAACTTAAAATCTCCTCAGTGTGCCCCCTCTGGGTGCACAGCAACAGTCCATATGATAGTCAGACTTGTCCCATACTTGTGTGAGCATGTCTGGAGTAACTGTAGTGACTGTTGTTGTTACATGTATGCTAGGCAACCACATGAAAATCTCATCTTTCTAACAGCACGTGTTTCGATCATTACTGGTGGCTGTGGAAGCTGTGAAAATAAAGCACTTTGAAATCAGGTGATTCTTTTTGATATACTCTGTATTTCACAAAGAGTAACATTAATTTAGATAATGCTTAAAATAACTTGCCTAATAAGTGCAAAGATGTGTTTCAACAGAATTAGAGACACATAACACCAGTGGTTATGCAATGGTTAGGGCTCACATCGCCTCTGCTTATGTCAGGCATGTCCAAAGTCCGGCCCGTGGGCCAAATGCGGCCCGTGTTCAAATTTCCACTGGCCCGCAGCCTCTGTCATAAAATCAATAATATGAAGTCTTCAGCACTGTTGACCACAGCATAAAATACATGCATACAAAAACGCTATTTTATATATTTCACCTGAAGATGGCAGTAGACTTATGGCCGCACTATTGAGGTGTGACCCTTGTGCTTAACCTTTTTAAGCCCATTTCTAAAAAAAAGGAAAGTTGACAGCGAGTGCCGCCACTTTCAGGATAAGTGGAAATTGTTGTATTTTTTCACTGAAATACGAAACAACTGTGTCTGCCTAATCTGCCAAGAGACTGCGGCTGTTTTCAAGGAATTCAACATTAGGAGGCACTACCAGACGAAACATGCTAACTACGACGAGCTAACTGGGAAGGAACGTGGTGAAAAATTGAAGCAACTGGAAGCTGTTTTAACGGCACAGCAGCGCTTTTTCACAAGAGCCCGCGAGTCAAATGAAAATGCAGCAAAGGCAAGCTACGAGGTGGCAACGGTGATTGCCAAGCACTGCAAACCTTCAAGACTGTGTAATGAAAATGGTGAAGAACATTTGTCCTGAGAAGAAGCAAGAGTTTGCCAGTGTTTGCCTGGCTCGTAACACTGTGGTGCGAAGAATTAAAGAAGTTTCATCTGATATTAAGAGACAGTTAGAGGCAAAAGGAGTGCAGTTTGACTTTTTTTCGTTAGCCTGCGACGAAAGAACGGATGGATCTGACACCGCTCAGTTACTGATTTTTTTTGAGAGGAATGGACAATGAAATGAATGTGAGTGAAGAGCTACTTGACCTCCAGAACCTTAAGGACCAAACAAGAGGAACAGATTTATTTGCTGCTGTTTGTTGCACCATAGATGACATGAAACTACTGTGGAATAAAGTCACTGGTATTATTACGGATGGCGCCCCTGCCATGGCTGGGGAGCGAAATGGATTAACAACCCTAGTCTGTAACAAAGTCAGCAAAGAAGGAGGCAAAGCTATAAAACTCCACTGTATTATTCACCAACAAGTACTCTCTGCTAAGCATTTGAAATATGATCATGTTATGAAACCGGTGATAAAGGCTATTAATTATATTCGCTCTAAAGCTCTGTGCCACCGCCAGTTTCAACAGTTTCTACTCAACATCCAGGCTGAATACAGAGATGTTGTGTGTATCACAATGATGTGAGCTGGCTAAGTCGGGGGTCTGCACTGCAGCGCTTCTACTCTCTTAGGGAGGAAGTCGGACAATTCTTGGCAAAAAAGGGACAACCAATGCCAGAACTATCTGATCATGTTTGGCTGCCTGAGTTTGGATTTTTAGTTGACATAACACAACATCTGAACAGGAGCCTTCAGGGGCAAAATGCAGTAGTAAGCCCACTGTATTCACACATCAAAGCCTTTGGGACCACTTGCTACTTTCCCAAAGACACCTGTCACAAACGCAGCCCAATACCTCACATTTCCCATCGCTGCAGGGAATAATCACCAGTTTTCCACAGACTAATATGAGACAAATGAGGAGGTATGCAGCAGACATCTCTTCTCTGGCTGAGGAGTTTCAACAGCACTTTCGGGATTTTGCAGCTATTGAAAAGGAGATCACGGTTTTTTGCTCTCCTTTGTTCGTGGACCCTGATGACGCTCCTGACCATCTGCAGCTGAGGCTCATTGAGCTGCAGTTTGACACAGAGTATTGCAGTCGGCACCAACAGCTCCCTCTTGTTGACTTTTACCGCCAGCTGGATAAAGGCAGGTTCTAAGAGACTCGAACATTTGCTAAGAAAATGTGGAGCTTGTTTGGCTCGACTTACTTGTGCGAGAAGACATTCTCGGTCATGAACATGAACAGGAACCGCGTGAGGATGAGTTTAAGTGACCCTCACTTGCGTGACATTTTGCACATCAAAACCACTGTTCTTGAGCCAGACCTGGCCTATTTACTTCAGTCAAGGTCTCAGTATCACCCTTCATACTAAAAAACTAAACAAGTCATTTGTTTCGTTTTTTAGTATTTTTACTTTGTTGTTTTTTTCAATTGACAATCAAACCAGGTCTCGTAAACCCTACAAATTAAATAATAAAACCAAATTCGGTCCAGCAGCCAGTTTTCAATTTTGTATTTTTGATCTGAGTTTAAACTTGAAATAATAAAAAACACACCCATTTTTGTCTTTGATATCTGATTCAAAATCAAATAACATATTTTAGTTTTTTGGATTTTTGATGGTCAATTAAAAAACTAAACAACGAGTGATATCCGGATTCATATGGCCCACAATGTTTTGTACTTTTGAATAAGTTAACTGTTAATGTTATTTTCCTGTTCACATGTTTTGAATTTAGATGTTTTAATTTTTCTTCACTTTATGTGTTCCTCAAATACATGATTTTGGTGAAAACGTTTAATAATAAATAATTCAAAATAAAATGTATTTGTGTATGAAAAAAGGAAAAAATATATAAAATCGTTTATTTGCATTTAATGTTAATGGTTCAAAATATTTCAGGCTGAATGGTCGGCCCCCACACATTCTCACCTTCCCAAATCTGGCCCTCTTTGCGAAAGGTTTGGACACCCCTGGCTTATGTAGAACGTAGCTGGCTAAATCCACACATGGCAGCAAATCTGAGAATCAGCAACTGCACAGGTCATCTCATCACAGCCGTTCTAGAAAGAAAATAAATCTACTAAAAGTTAATATAAGCAGTCTTCGGCGCCAGTTTAGCGCAGCGCGTTGAACGGGCGCCCACATGCCATATGGCTGAGAGCGGCCGTCCCGGGTTCGAGTCTGACCCCTTCTCTCTCTGCCCCTGCTTTCCTGTTGTTTCTTCACTGATCTATCTAATAAAGCTCAAAAAGGCCACAAAAAAAAGAAAATATTAAGTGAATTATGCTTTTAAAATTAGTGGTTTTAGAAGTTTAATGTCTGTAATAGTTGTGTAAGAAACAAACAAACAAAAAAAACAGGTATATATTCACATGTCTTTCAACTAGTCAAGAATTCAGCTAAAATCTGTTTTACTGTGTACAGACAGAGATGTCCATCGGTTCACTTTTGCTGATTTAAGGAAGCCATTACAGTTTTGCATGTATGTACATAGAGGGCATGTAAATCTTAAGTCTGCTATGTTATTGAAACAGATAATCACAAGTTTTCATAATGACATGTTCAGATTTTTCGTATTTCATCTTGTACCTGGTGATTAGCAGTAATGTGAGGTGCTATTTGTAAAACTCCACAAGCATCGAGTTGACACCCAGACCTGCATGTCACGGACAAGTGATGCATGGCAGCTTACCAGACCTTTGTAGGAACAGAAAAGAATGGGCAAAGCCCGAAAATAACGTGAATATGTAGCACAAATTGAGAACAACAATAAACATTTTGACTTTCACGAAAAAGGTTGAAATTATGACAATCATCAATGGGAAATGAGTGAGGATAACGGATGCTGTCGTTACCAAGATTGTCCTAAAAGCCTTCTGTTTCTTGCTGTTCATCCCCTTCTCCTGCCCCTCTCCTGGTCGATCCCCTCTCCTGGACTTGGCTGTTTGAGGATCAGAAGAGTACAAACAGTAAATTTGTACTGCACAGCACATTGCAATATGCAATACAGAAGTTGGGCGAAACGCAAAAGCCACAAATGCACTGCCAAAGTGAAAAACCAATGTTAAAAACCAGACTAACCTAGACAAGAATAGTTTGTACCTCAGTGGCTTAAACCGCAAGAAGACCAAAGGTTTAACTGTTGCTAGATAACACTCCACACAAATCAGCGTCAGGACATATGGACAGCCAACGACTGTGAATCCCAGGACGAAATATTTCATGCCAGTCAAATATCCATCCATTCATTCGCTTCCGCTTATCTTTTTCAGGGTCGCGGGGGCGCTGGAGCCTATCCCAGCTGTCTTTAGGCGAGAGGCGGGGTACACCCTGGACAGGTCGCCAGTCTGTCGCAGGGCTAACAAACACATAGACATAGACGCCAGTCAGATATATGTTTGAGAAAAAGAAGTCAAATTAGTATCTTGAAGGCAGAGGACAAGTTCAAAAATAGCCTTTTTCAGTGTGGAACTCTGATGTGATCCAGCCTCTTGATATTATCAGATACACCATGTAGATATTGACAGGGAGTCGGATGATCATGCTGGTTAATTTGCATATCACTAGTAGATGATCTTTTAAGGATGTTAATGTTCATCCTGAAGGTCTCTGGACAAAAACATGAAACATATAATTATAAAGTTAATGTCACCCAGAGCAGCATATTCTTTTGATTGATGTTTTTGGTACAGTTCTAAATATTCATCACTTTCCTCTTTCACAAATTCTGAACGTATCTTATTTTTTTATGTACTCATTTTAATACATTTTTGGTATTGATGTCTAACTGAAAGTGATCAAATTTGAAGACTGAAGACTCGTGAACGGCTTTTTAATTTCACTTACATTAAAAACTGATATCCAAACATTCTCATTACCAAGTAGTGTACATTTTCCTCAGTGATAACTGTTAAATGCATGCTTAAAATTTCCCCAATAAATGCAGTTTGCACAGCTAATGCTATGCAAATACTTGCATGGTGTATAGACCACTTTCGTCACTCTGTAGCTACAGTCACAGCATCAAGCTGAGACTGCAAAACTCTGTGACAAACTACACCACATATGACATCTGCACTGGGTTATACAAGTCACCTAAATGTTATACCTCTGCTGAAAATGGAATAATCAGAAGCCAACGGCCAGTTTGGTTTATTCTACTTTTCCTGTCATTGCCGCTCACAGTTGGTTACTGGACACCAGCTTTTAGGAACCAAAAACCAACTCCCTATGATTACAGCTCTTTCCAGTTGCTCTCTGATTGAAGTTTTAAAGAGGACTTCTTTGACTCCATGTCCTGCCTCTGTCCAGACATGTGAAAAATATATGGAAAATGCTTGTAAGAGAGGAAAATCATACTGATCAACCAGGATTACTCAGCATATTAACATTATACTTCATCATACTGAATGTTTGGGTCTACCAGCAGGCTACTGCAACTTTACGGTTATGTGCAGTCAACTTGTGTCTACCACGGACTTCCAAGAACTCCATACACAGGCTCCGGAAGAGGATATCTTTCTTGTCAAGCCACAGTGTTGCCAGTTTGTGTCTGTTTTGATATTGTTCTCTGGTTAATTCATACAAGGTCTGGAAGTAATACATTTTTTATAAAAAAACAAATAAAGCACGGTACCACAAAAATCATGATAAAATTGCTATTGGAGAGTGTTTCCTACCTCTGTTTTACCCTGAAATCTTATTTTTTGTGGGTGACAGGAAGATTAAATCTTTGAGAGGAGTTAAATCTTTGCTGCTTGACACCGACGACAGTATACTCAGGTTAAATGCACAGCAAAAATCACAAGACTAAACAAACTGACAGGAGGTACGTTTCATTAGCGAACACTGCATGCATTAGCTGTTAAAAATCTCACATCTGACACCAAATGCATGCACAATAATTTTATGTAGACCAACACACAAGCCTTGCTTATACTTAATGAATAATAAACACGCACATAT